>BQNB010095580.1:0-25833 GCA_026074375.1 Tanacetum coccineum
TTCGATCTTTGACTGGCAGTACCTTGACTTTCTACTTAGCAGTACTTTGATCTTTCATTCAGCAGTACTTTGACCTTTTAACTTGCATTTCCCAACACTACACTTGAGGGGAGGTTATGAATGATTGTTGAGAGTGTTAATGATTTGAAGAGATATTTTGCAAAATTGCAAGGTTGTGGCTGACAAATTTGAGTTAGAAAGTACTGCTTTTGTTGCTGAAAGACAACTAAGTACTGTTCTAACGTTCGGTCAACGGTCAAACATACGTTTTTGCGCTAAAAACGTATTTACAACGGTAACTTTATAGTTATCCAACGCAACCTATAAATACTCAACTGAATTGCATTTTTCTCTCATTTTATCTCTTTTCATTCACAAATTTTAATAATACAACCTCCGACGCACATCAATTTCATATCCAATGGCAAATATTCGCATTTGTAACAAACACAACATGATTGCTTGTATGTGGAGAAGACGGCGCAGAATGCTGATTTTTATCAAATCATCGATTATCTCACTGGATGCTCCATTAATTACTCTTTGTTGGTTGATCCTGATCTAATCGGTCCATGGCTTCAACAATTTTGGACTACGGCTTCTCTCAGGGTGATCAATGATGTACCTCATATTCGCGCCATGGTTGCTGGCAAAAAGATCTTGATCTCTGAAGAAACCATTCGAGCTGACCTACTCTTTGATGATGCAAATGGTGTAGATTGCTTTCCTAAGCAAGTTATTTGGGACACGCTCAGAGATATTGGCTACGAGGGTAATTTAGCACAACTTACTTTCTCTAAACCTTTATTTAGCCCACAGTGGAAGTATTTGGTCCATGTATTACTTCACTGCCTTAGTCCTAAGAGTACCTCATGGGAGCAATTTGGAACCAACATCGCCTCTGCCCTAGTAGGATTAGCAACGAATCAGAAGTTCAACTTTTCTTTGATGATAATGAATGGAATGCTAGGACATATTTCCAATGGTACACCTTTTCTTATGTATCCTAGGTTCATTCAACTGTTCTTGAACAAGCAATTAGAGGGAGTAGCTAGACCTCAGGACTTTATACCATCAGTTACACTTCCTTCTAAGATCTTCACTTTTATGAGGAAGCATAGTCCTAAGTTCTCATGTAGGATTTACAACGTGGACTCCACCTATGTTAGTGGTGTCACAGATTGGCTAGAGGTTGTAACAGCCTTAGCAGCAGAGGAAGCACATAGTACTAGTCCTCACTCTAGGGCTGCAAGTTCTCCAAGGGATGCTCAAGGTACTCCTTCTCAAAGTGCTGCTCATGATAGTAATCTACAAGGTACTGCTGCATCTCAGGGTACTGCTAGTCTACAAGGTACTGCTGAATCTCAGGGTACTGCTGCTATTCCAAAATCTCCCAATGATTATACTCCCACAGATGCGTCTCAAACATCTGGAGGAGATGAGGGACTTTTGGATCTCTATGCTTTAACCAGGGAAGTTAGGAGGCTCAAGAAGCAAACTCTTTCTCAAGCCAAACAGATTCATAAGCTGAAGGCCAAACTCAAGAAACTGTCCAAATTCGTACAGCCAGTGGTCAAACATCACGCTTTATGGGTAGAAAGTCAGAATCTTAAGAAAAGAAGAAAGAGGCAAAGGAAGAAGCATAAGAAGAAAGTGTCTTCAGTCAAATTGGGGAGGAATAAGGAAGAAGGTACTTTGTCTGAAGAGCACTATGTTCAAGATGATGATACAGCAGATCCTTTTGTTGAAGATATTGTTGATAAAGATGCTGCTGTTACTCCTGACATTGAAAGAAAAAGCGATGAAACAGAAGCATTAGAAAGAAAGAGTGATGAAACTGAAGAAATCAATGTTGAGGAGAAAGAGGGTTCTAATGTAAAGAGTGGAGACACTGAAGAATTGGATTTGGAGACATTTCAAAGTACTGCTAGACAGAGTACTATTACTCCAAGGACCTTAAACTTTGAAGATGAAGCAGGTCCTTCAAGCCCAATTCGTCCAACTCAAAATATAGAGCCTGAAGAACAGTTTAAGGTTGATGAAGTTCTTGCTGCTATCTCTAGACCAAGAGGTTTAAGCATTCCTGGTCCCATACAATCTCAACCTCAACCTCAACAACCAACTCAAGGTACTGATTCAAAAGATAAAGGCAAAGGGATACTGGTTGAAGAACCTAAAAAGAAGAAATTAACTCTTCAACAAATCAGAGCCTTGGAGACTTCAAATGATGAGGAGGTTGCTAGAAAAATTCAAGCTGAATGGGATGCAGAAGAGGAAAGAAAGAGGTTTGAAGAATTGAAGAAAACAAAGCCAAAGACTACTTTGAGGAAACCTACTTCTCTTGCTCAAGAAAGAAATCAAATGATGAGTTTCCTAAAAGGACAAGGATACAAAAATTTGCAAAAACTTAAGTATCCACAGATGAAGGAGTTGTATGACAAAGTTCAAGCATCTATTAAAGACTCCTTCAAAGACTTTGTTCCAATGGATTCAGAGAAAGAAAGGGAGATGTTGAAGGAAAGAGATGTACAAAGACTCTCAAGGAAGAGGAAAGCTACAATTACTGAAGCACAGCCATCAAAGAAGCCTAAGTTGAGATCAGAGACTATTGATGAGCTTAGAAACTATCTTCGGGTTGTAGATTTTGAAAAGAATGCACAAGATAAAGAGTCACTAGAAGGAATCTCCATGATTACAGAGCTCCAAGTTATTGATTCACCTGATGGAGAGTATCTCATCATTCACAGAGCAAATAATCACTTCAGGGCTTTTGATACTTTATGGGAGATACTGCATGTCTTAGATAGACAAGATTTATATCACCTATATAGAGTTGTTGATGACTATTATGAACATATTCCTCCAACCGGATTAGGTTTGTCGCTTCTGGGTGATCTAAACATTATTTGGGAGACGGCTGAATCAAGTGATGATGACTTCTGGAAGGATCAAGAAGAATGGGAAATCATAAGATGGAGGTTTCATGAATCTTCAGGAGTTCATACACTAGAGATAGAAGATGGCACCATGATTCACATGCTGGCTGAAAGAAGATATCCTCTATCAAGAGAGTTGATGATAAGGATGCTAGATCATGGCATGGAAGTTGAAGATGAGACTGAGACAGCCATTACTTTGATACATCTGTTCATCTTGTGGACAACTGAAGATGGTGACAATTCTTAAACAACTGGTATGATTTATCAAAATTTTCTTTTTATATATATCTTATTTTGATAAAAAGATTTAACTGTGAACAAGCAGTACTTTATTCAAAGTACTGCTAGTTTAAAACAAACAGTACCTTGTTGAAAGTACTGTTAGTTAAAAAGTTGTTTTTGAAATATTGTGAAGATTTGAGTGTGCAAAAAGGTTTAAGGCACAAATATTTGAAAATCAAACTGTTTTAAGGGATTGAGTGTTGGTTAACCACCACACAGCAAATGGTAATCAATTCACCATATCTCACAGATATAAGAATTGACTAGTCCAAATCAAACAGTTTTGGTAAAGACATCTCAAATCTGTTGATGGTTGACAATTTACCAAAAATTGTATGGTGATCAATACACCATGGTATTGCACTGAATTATTGGCTACTCCAAAGCAAACGGCTTTTGGTAAAGAGAACGTCCTCAACTCACCAATGTTTTATTACTGAGAGTTGACTAGTCCTGAGCAAACGGCTACAGGTAAAGACTTATCAAATCCGTTTATGGTTGTAATGACTTACCTAAAGTCATATAGTATTCAACACACTATGATTAATGTTCTGAGTGTTGAAGTGGTTTTCAGTTTACCATGGATTATTACCTTTTCTAGGTACCAAAGAACTGAAATAGCCCAAGAGTAAAAGGGTTACTTGGTAAAGGCTCATAAAACCATTACGTTGCTTGAGGAAGACACGTTGCTGAGAAGAACAATCTGTTTGATGCTAAGACAAAGAGAAGTGTTTATGTTTATAACAAGGGGTTACATTTCAAGATACTCAAACAGATTGTGTACAAGATACTGCTCAAAGGATGAAGCTTAAAAGATTAAAGGCTAGTACTGCTTTAATGACAAGACAGACTGATGCTGAACAAAGAAGACCAACTATCAAGAAAGTAGAATTCAAGTTAGGGGAGGATTGTTGGGAAATACAAGTCAAAAGGTCAAAGTACTGCTAAGCAAAAGGTCAAAGTACTGCTAAGTTGAAGATCGAAGTACTGCCTACTTAGTATGGAAAAGTCAACGTACTGCCGTGGATAAAGGAATCTTAAAGGATTATCATTTAAACGGTTATGTTAGTAATTATCTTGTAACAGTTATTTTAATGATTAGTATTGATTAGTGTTTATGTCATACAAGGACTGTACATCTACTAGAGGTTATCCTTATGTTTATAAAAGGATTTCTAGGAAGACATTAGAAACACGAATTATTAGTATTATATTAGGGATCTGTAATTTAGGCAGATTCAAAAGGTTTATAATACAAATCGTTTAATTATTTTTGTCTTGTTTTCTTCTTAGTACTGCCAACTAGATTCCGCATAGTTAACAGTATATCAGAGTTTCATTAAGGAATATCGATCCTACACATGCCGATGGTTCTAATTTCAAAGTCAACTGCCACCGTCTTAAGCACTACTATGGAGGGGATGCACCACCATTGGTTATCCCGGACCTCCAGACTTTCCTAAGGACAACTAAATTCAGGGATCGAGTCGAGCTTGCGACTCGGTGATCAAAAAACCAAAGCACTTGTGGAGTTTTACCCCATGCTGATCATTTCTATTTTCTTTTATTTTCTATTTTTCTAATGTTTTATGTTGTGAGAGCTTGTTTTCTTTCCGAGTTTCTCGTTGTTTTCTGCTTGTTTGTTTGATTTTTTGCATAGGACTCTCCCAACAAATTCAATGAAGCCTCTCGTGTCCGGTGTTGTTTCCCGTTCTACTCGAGCTTCTCATCCTTTGTGTGAAATTAGTTTGGGGAAATCCGATATCCTTTCATCATAATCGATTAACGTTTATCTTTGCATACTTCATAAACGGCTTAGATTTTCGTAGAGACCCGTCTTTATAACATTGAGGACAATGTTTCGTTTAGTTTGGGGAAGCCAGAACTCTTCGATTTGATGTTACTTGCTTATTGTTTTGTTCTCACGTACCCGTTTTTCCCACAAAAATAGCAAAAAATTTAAATTTTTCAGTCTTGTTATTTAGTTAAAAATGTTAAAAAAAAAGTGTTAAGACAAAAATGTAGGTTTTCCGTTGGTAAGAATAAAAAGTAATTTTTGACCCGATCGTACGTGTAGAGTTCTAGCTTTTTCCTTAACAATTAATGTTGATAGTTTGTTGCTAGTATCATGTAGACTTTAAATATGCTAGAATTGAAATAGTAGTAAATGAAGACTTGTAAGCTAATCTCAAGTCGATTTTTAACTATGCCAAGATGGATTTTATATAGGCTATAGTATTGCAATATCTTTTGTGAAGAATAAGAGATGATAGTGTTGTTTACGAATTAGGATGCTAAACAAAGTTTATTTGGAAAACTTAAAAGCTTATAAGAATAACTTGTGATTTTTCTTCCCCGAAGCTCTTAAAATGATTAATTATACGTGTTCTCTTTAATTTTTGCAAATTAGAGTTTTACTCTTAAAAGTCTAATCAACATATTTAGAGAAAAAGCTTTATCAATGATGAGTCAAATATCGTTGGTAAATAAGAATTTTAGTTCGAGTTTATACTTTGGTTTTCTAAATACGAAATTTTTACTATTTGTAAAAAAATAAAAAAAAATAAAAAATAAAAAAAAAATCAATGTAGTGATAAAAAGGATGCAAGTGATAAAATCCTTAAGTGTTTAATAATTAATATTTAACAAACTCCATCGAATAAGTACATGGGCATTTGTCAGGTTCACTCCCCCCCCTGATATGTGAATCGAAAAGAAAGGATGGTACGGATGTATATTTAGGTTTTTTTTTTTTTTTTTTTTGGGTTGATATCATAATAAGTTACGCGAGTCTTGTCGGAGGCTGGAGGTCGATGTGTGTCGACAAACATACAAATAAATAAAAAGAGATAAGGTAATAATCAATAAAGACTTAAGTAAAGAAAAAAATAAGAGAAGACAAAAAAATAATATAAAAAGGAAACAGTAAACAAAATCCACAGAGAAAAAACAAAGGAAAAAGAAATGTGATTCAAGAAACAAAAAAATAAGAAAAGAAAGAACAAAAGATAAGAGCAAAAAAAAAAGAAATCACAAATAACGAGAAAGAAGATTAAGATTAAAAAATAAAGGAATAATAACAAGTTTATTACAAAAGAAAGTGATTACAATTCCTAACCCAATAAATAGTGAATAATAAAGTTGCAAAGTAAAAAAAATAAATAGTAAAGTTTCATTTTCTAAAACCAAGGAATTCTTTTTGAGTAAGGTTTGCCAAAAAAAGTTACATAGCTTTTTTCATCGAAAGTTTCATGCGTTTCGTGGTAGTAGTTCTCCGGATTGGGGTTGTCAAAGCCTTAGCCTTACCCGATGACGGTGGGATCGCTAGGAGAAGGAAAGTCATTCTTTGAACAAAAAGAGAACTAACGATGTTTAGCTAGGAGGTTTTGTTTGCTTGAGTTTGTGATTCTTCTAAGTGATTAACATATTAGCCAAAGGCCCATATGTAAAGCTTGGTCGGATTTTAACTATCTATATGTGGATTAACGGTTTTAAATTAATTTGAACACAATCACCTTAATTTTATGTTTTATGTCGGGGAAGAGGATATTCATAAGTGTGTAATTAAAGTAGGGTTTAGCCATTTTAGAGTTCATAATTTGCAGTGCTCATGTGATCCTTTTTTTTAAGCTTAGCATGGGAGACAGTGTAAAAATTGGGGATGAAGAATGTTTCTTTTTTTTGATATAGAGAGAGAGAGATCTTTTTATATTCTATGATACTAAAAGTTATCAATAAGGTATGAAAATTAATACTTTATGTGCAACACAAATAAGTTAGTTATTCAGAAAAATCATAAAAAGAGTAAAAATCTTGAAAATGGGAATTCGGGTGTTTTATAATTGTGACTCTTATCTCTCTCAACAAATTATCTTTGCTACTTTTCAAAGGTGTAGTTTTGGAAATTTTCAAGATATTTGGTTATAAGGCTGTGTATTGCGTTGAGACACTCACTCGTTTAGTTTGGGGAATTTTGATAATGTGTGAAACACATATCCATTTGTTACTAAAATAACCCAATTATACCCAAACAGAACACAAAAATGGCAAAAAAAGTGATTGGGATTTGTGTTTTGTGTGTGCAGGTACGGAATAGTCAAAAATCACAAGAAAGGGAAAACAGATCCAAAATATGCGAGCCAAACACGGACTCGAGAATAAGAAGAGTATAAAAAGAAGCCTAAAAGATTCGTACAAAACCGAAGCCAGTAAAAAGAAAAGGTCAAGCCTTAGTCAAATCCCAGTCAACATTGTCAATCAAATGTCAAACAAAAACCCATTTTCCTCTTATTATAAAACACAAGGGCCAAAATTGCTAATTCCCAAACTGTTCTATAACTAGAAAAGGGGAAGAAAAGCACAAGGACCATTTGTGTTACAAAGCCAAAGTTCAAACGAGTTTTACCCATTTCAGTTATAAAATAGGCGGGTAAATCCCATTCACTGTTCATCGTCTTCCCCATTTCACCCTCCACTCAAAACAAAGGGGTTTTTTTAAATTGAGGGTACAAAGGGGACCAATTCGTTGACAAGGCTGACATGGCAGAGAATTTACATCACCAAAACCTCCCATTGGCCTAATCCCTCATCAAAGAAAGCAAGCGTCAACAATGGTGAAAAGCAACAAATTAATGTGGGTTTTTTGTACTAAAGACTCACAAAGAAGCACAAACGTCACATCAATGGAATGACACGCTGGCAATCCTCAGGTGTCCACATTTTGATCAAACGGCCACAAAAGGATCTCAAATGATTGATTAAATGAATGGCAGAGATTGAAGATTGGAGAGCAGGGCTAGAATCCTAGAAGCTTCCTCAAAGACCTATAAATAGGGCCTTCCTCTCACACATATGGTATCTAGTGTCTTTTTTGTTTTTATAATTTAGTCTAGCTTAAATTCGTGTTTTTATTAAATGTAATTTTCCTTTTTCAAGTATTGTAATCAGCTTCTTTAATTAATGAAATTCAGTTTTTAGTGTTTTAAATCTCATTTTCTAAGCTCTCATTTTAAGTCATAAACTCTCTCAATAAGCTAAATTTGTCTCAATAAGCTCATATTAAGCTCTTTCAGTCTATAAGCTGAAATAGAGCTGTTTGAATTCAGTATTAATCTTATCTAAACCTTAAAAGCTAAACTTATTTGGATCTTACTAAATCTAAGCTTTTGGAAGGGGATCTTACCTTGGAAGAGATCCCAAGGACTTATACTCTAGCTTATTCATAAGCTAGAGAGCTTGTAGCTGCCTTAATTGGTCCTCTTGTTTAGCTAGAGGAGTTTGTAAGTTTCTCTTTCATTTACCTTTAAAATTCTAGTCCTAAATTTTGATATTATTGCTTGCTATGTTTAGATCTGTTTATTTGCTTATTCTCTTTGCTTGTTAGTGTTCAAATTTATCTTCTAGTGCTATTTAGTTATGTGTTTTCATCTGTTTTTGCTTCAATAGTTATAGATCATTAGTTACTCATTTCTGTCATAAAAACTCATAAAATCCAAAAATATTAGTTTAATTAGTTAAGATCTTAGAATTTTGCTTATTCAGTTGTTTAATCATGATTGTCAAGTTTGTTTTAAGCTAGTTTTTATCTGGTATTCAGTAATTGTCCATTAGATTTCTTTTAAAAAAGCTTTTCTCAACCCTGTCAAAATGATAAAGGGGTGTTTGGTTTAGTGCACTCTTGATTTTACACTAGCAGTACTAACCTCAGTTAGTACTGCTGAACCTTTGCACTACCAGTATTAACTTCCAAGTTAGTACTGCTTTCACAAGTTAATACTGTTAGTTTAGATTTTGGCTAATTCAGTAGTATTAAGTTTAGCTTTAGCTTATTATGAATTTAGCTTTAGTTTTCATTTTCCAGCTTATTTCATAGCTTAATTTTGTTCTTAAAAGTCAAATTGCACCAGCAGTACTTTCACTTGAAAGTACTGCTAAACTTTTATACTACCAGTACTAACTTCCAAAGTTAGTACTGCTGTGTTCTCAGCTTAATTTAGAACAGTAATTTTATGATCTAGTTTATCAAATTCAGTAGTTTTTAAGTTTTAATATAGCTTAATACATCTTAAGTCTTAATTTGCAACTTCTAGCTTATTTTTATGAACGAGTTTACATAGCAATTACCATATTAAACCTCCAGTTACAAGTCCCGCCCATACAAGACTTGTGAAACTTAGATTCATACATAATTCCATGTAAACATAACCGTGTCGGGTTTCGCGTAATACGATATTGTATAAGGTTATGAATAATAAGTTCGAGACCATTGCATCGCTCACAATGTCTTAGACAAATTTTAGAGACCATTGTGTCATCCACAATGTCTTAGAAAGGTTTAATATTTATATAGACAACTTCCATATAAGTAAATAGAGGAATAAACGTAAGGCGAACGTAAACCGCGGAGAAGAGATAACCGCAAAGAAAAGATAACCTCAGAGAAAAGATAACCGCAGAGAAAAGATAATCGCAGAGAAAAGATAAGCGTAAGCTCATAGCAAAAACACGTATAAGGCACACATAAAAGCACGTAAGGATCACATACTGGTTATAGACCAGACCTAGATATTCTACCTAGATATTCTACCTGGTTCTCTATAACCTTGGCTCTGATACCAATCTGTCACACCCCCAGACGGGGCCTGGACGGAATACGTGTCCGAGGGCGTGACTTCATCATACTTCGAACACAAGGCACAAGAGAACGACCACTAATGGACGTTTTGAAAATCATAACTCGTTGCATTATTTAAAAATAGATAAGTTTTACAAGATTTAAAAGAAAGTAAACATTTGCGGAAGCATAAGTAAAATGTAGCGGAAGCATAATTTAGTTTTAAAAGATAGCGGAAGCGAAATTTATGTTTTTCAAAAGACAACGAGTATGATAATTTGATAAGTCTTGAAATAGGGTATCATATTGCACGTAGACTCCACATAGCACGTCAAGAAGTCCAAAGCTATTCACCTGAGAAAAACATGCTAAAAACGGTCAACATAAAGTTGAGTGAATTCATAGGTTTAAGTAAAACATTTACGAGGATAAAAAACGTTTAGTGAATACAGCTTCACTCAAAGTATTACGAAAAGTGTTTAGTAATTGGAAATGTTCAACCAAAGTAGTGTGGACCACAAGATTTCAAAGCGTATGCGACAATCTTAGCAGTTTACGATTTCACATACAAAGCACACGTGACCGTTATAACAAATACAACTTCACATGCAAGTATTTATTGTTGCGCTAAGCTCATGACACAGATGCTAATAACAACTGGGCATATCATATCATGCCACATAGTATTCCTGCCCTTAACTGGTATCCCAAACTAAAGACCACTACAACGCACAATCGACATGACCTATATCTGTTTGTTCCCATCTAATTTAGAACCAAACTAGATAGGGGTAATTAGTCCCAATAGATCTATTTACGCATCCGCGCTTACTTAACCAATCCAATTGGCCATAGGTGACTAACGGTTCATGATAGTTCGAGCAATAGTGGTTTGTAGCAAAACTTAGGCAACACATAAACAGGAAACGATAACAGAAAACACTTGTGTCCAATGTAAAAGTAATAAACGTTTTCGTAAAAGCTTAAAGCACTTAAATCCATAGGTAAAAAACGAGTGTGACATCAATCATGTAACGAGTTTGTAATCAACATATAAACGAGGTTGAAATTCAGTAACGTAAACGAGCATGTTTCTCACCCCAAAAGTAGTAAAGTATATGTAAAACAAGTAAAACGTGGGGCTATGAACTCACCTCGACGTTGCAGAACAATTGGCAGATATGCAAATAATATGCACCACATAAACGAAAAACGAATCGGCTCGACCAAGAAGATGCAGCTCAACTTAACGGCTATGTCCTACTAGCTTAGGAGGATGAATTTTGGGTTTTCTGATGGATAAGTACATCAATGTGACACGTTGATAAGGATTTGGATTACAAGTTGGATGAGTTTGGTGGTTGGTTAAATAAAATAAATTGAAAAGCAAATGCAAAGTGTGTAATATATTCCGTATATATTACATTTGAAAAACAAACAATTATATAATACATATGGTGAATTATACAATAAAGACAAATAATAAAAAGATTATTTTGAAGTATATAATACCTTGCAAGTATTTTATAAAAACGTGAGAAAATTATTAAAATAAATGATTCGACACGTTTTCAGAAATCACCACGTAAATAATTGAATAAAAGTTCTTGTAAAAAAACGTACGTTTTAAAGTTACGTATTAGGTAAATGATGCTTTTAAAACTTTTTACAAAAGTTATGATTTTATCTTCTAATCGAAAGTTATAAAATATAAATAATATTTGATAATTTGGTATTTCGTTTTATTTACGTGTTGTAACCAAAATAGTTGTCTCGTTTATAAAAGTATAACTTTCGTTCGATTTATCGGTTTCCAAAAATTTTGTAAATAATATATCTTTAAGTATAACTTAGTCCGATTTATCGGTTTCCAAAAATAATAGAAGTTGTAGCGAGAAATACTAAGTATAAAATTTTATAAAATTTTTGGCATGACCTACTCGTTTATACAACGTTTTCCATATTCACAAAATTTAATGTTTTTCCCCTTAATCAATAAATATTGCAATATACTCGCGTGTTACAATATATATATATATATATATATATATATATATATATATATAATAGTAAAATATAATAGATTAGTCTAGACTAAAACTAATTAGTAACAAAATAAGTAGAACCAAACACACCCTTATTAGGGGTTGCTGCCCCAAACGCACCCTTTAGGGTGGTTAGACAGCAAACCAAACGCACCCTTAACTGCTGAATCAAACACCCTGGTTTGGGTGTTAACTACCGAACCAAACGCCCCTTACTGCAGAACCAACCACCCCTGTTTGGCTACAAACGCAGAACTAAACCCCCCTCCTGGGGCTGTTACACAGTGAAACAAACACCCCTTTAGGCTGTTAATCGCAAATCCAAACGCCCCTGTACGGGCCGTTAACCACAAAAACAAACACCCCTTCCGGGCTGTTATGACGCTAAAACAAACACCCTCGAAACACCTCGAAACTAAATCAATCAAAAAGAAAGAAAACAAATTAAAACAACACAACCACACAAAAATTTATTATTATTTTTACAAAAGATAAAACCATCCAAATCGGAAAAAGAGGGTGAAGTGGTGGTGGCTGTCGTGGTGGTATGAGGGTGGCAGTGGCGATGGTGTTGACGGTGACGTGGTGATGGTGGTGACGATAGGGTGTTTGTGGAGATGGTGTTAGTGACGAAGTGATGGAGGTGGCGGAGAGGGAGATTAAGGTGACGAGATGATGATGGATATGAAGGTGGTGGTGTTGGCTATGTCATGGAGGCAGTCATAGTGAGGGTGGTGGTGATGATGGTGACAGCGACTGGGAGATGGTGAGGATGGAGGTGGCGACGAGATGATGATGACAACGGTTGTGGGGTGGCAGCGTGGTGGATCTGGTGGCGTGGTGGTGAGGCTTGGCTGCGACTGCAGCAGTGGTTGTGGTAAGCGGCTGAGGAGGCGGCGATGGTGGATCTGGTGGCGTGGTGGTATAGAAGTGATAAGGATGGTGTCGGCTGGTGGTTGATGGTGACGAGGTGATGCGAAAGTGGTGGTGCGGCTGGCCGGAATTTTGGCCGGAGAGGGTGGTGCGGCGCCGGAGGTGAAAGGGAGGAGAGGGAAGAGAGGCTAGGGTTATTATGAGATGAAACCCTAGTTGCTTAGAATATATACTTGAAAGTTTAAAATTAAAGTGTAAAGTTTAAAATAGTTTAGGGTGGATTTTGTAAGTATTACCACAGGGACCAAAAGTGTAATTTTCGTTAATTAATTGTTCGGGACTCGTTTAAGCTAGATAACGGATGATTCAAATTACGAAAGTTGCGCCATTGTTTTCCAAATGATTTTTCCTATAAAAATGAGTATTTACATGACTATTATTTTATAAATATTTTTATAAAATATATTTAAAATGTTTATTATTTATTTTGGGTATCACGGGTAAGCTTTGCTCGTAAAAATAAAACTTTAATTCGAATGTTCGCATTTTTAACAAATGTTTTTGAAATAAAACATTAAATAATTTATTAAATATTTTTATTTAATACAAGTGTTAATTAAATATAAATTTAATTATTCTTGTGTCGGTACGCGTTTCGTGCGGTGTTCAAAATTTTGCGAGGCTATTTAAGTCATTTTCTGCTTGGTTTCGTGTCTCGGGTAAAACTAAAAAGTTGTCCGGAATGTCGTTTTACATCAAATTGCTTTAGAGTCCGAGTCGTGAAAACGTAATTTAATGGGTCGTTTTTTATAAGTCAACATACGAATACATATATCTTCTCGTTTTCAAGTCAAATAAGTTTGAAAAAAAATTGTAAATGATAGATAATAATAATAAATATGATTTATTATTTAAATACGTTTCAAAATTTTACCGGCTACGAGGTAATCGTTTTTATGTGACCGTAAAAGGTCAAAAGTCAAAAAGTCAAGTCGAAACCAAAAGTCAAAGGGTAAAATAGTAATTTAAAATTTCCAAAAATTGTCGGGTGTGACATTACCTACCCCTTAAAAGGAATCCCGTCCCGGGATTCGATTTTTGTTAACCGATGGTGTGTGCAAGAAAAGATTTGTGATTTTAAATAACTAGTTTTGGACATGACGTTGATACTTTATTCAGCAAAATTTGATGTTTCGACACTTCTTAATAAACATAAATTTTTGCTAGGTTTGACTAGTATATTAAACCCATCAAAATAGGTATTTTAGAAAAATATCATTACAAGTTTTATGATTGATATAAACGCGTTATAAAAAAAGTCCCTTAATGGTGAAAATACCAAAGGGGAAAGTGTAGGCGCGTGGGTATGTCTGTATAAGGGTTTCAAATGTTTAGAGGTGGAGTCGGGTTTCTGATATATGTAGGGTTCGATGATTAATATCGGACGAGGCTAATGAATGTAAGTATTCAACTTACTTAGGAAGTACGAGGATGAATCATGGCTCAACACACCATGAGCAGACGATGCGAATTAAAGTATAACCGAACGGCTCTAACACAAATTAATAAATAGACGCGGAGGTTGGAGATGCCCAACTCACGGGACCAGAAATGATTCGTGAAACGACAGAGATGAATAGTTCAAATCTCAAGAACCGATTATTAAGCTGCTCTAGAAGAAGAAAAGTTAAGCGTATGGAGACGTAAACCTTTAGATACGAAGTGGGTGACAAAGTTAATGCTAAAGGTATCGTCGTGTAAGGAGTAGTTCGATTTAGCAAAACGTGGGAAATTATTCCCCCGTATATGGACCATTACAAGATTTTAACAGAATAAAGTGTCCGTGGCATATAAACTGTAATTACCCGAGAGCTTCAATGGAATACATAATACGTTCCATGTCTCGAACTTTAAAGGAGAAGTGTCTACAGAATGAAGACCTTTATCATTCCATATTGACGAAGTAAGGATCGTACAAGAATTTGCATTATTCATTGAAGAACCCATATGAATCATGGGAAAAACAAGAGAAAAAAAGTGAAACAACTTAAGCAGAGTCGGATCCCTATAGTAAAAGTTCGATGGAACTCGAGTCGTGGACCGGAATACACTTGGCGGACCGGGTAGGACCAATTGGAAGAAAAACCCTCATCTCTTCGATTTTAACAAGGAAGCGAGCAAACAAGATGAGATATGGATCTTCGAGGGACGAAGATCCCTTTTTAGGGGGAAATGCTGTGACAATCCGTCAATTTCAGGTCGTATTTTTTATTTGCGAGTATTAATTAATAATTTTTCATTTTTATATTAATTAATAACTCAACGATTAACCACCGGACGAAATTATGGTTTACGTTTGCAAATTAAGTAACGACAATGAAGAACGGAGAATCATACGTTAAGCTGCGACGTATTATATTTCAAAATGTCGTAGAAATATTTTTTATTACATTCGTTTTTTATTTTTCGAGTCTCGTACTATTTTTACGTTTTACGAAAAACGACTACAAATCGTACCTTTTTAAATATCGAACTTTGAAAATACCCGCATTTGCAAATTGTGGGACAAGTTTCAATAAAAAACTCATCCCACTTACACGCCCTTGTCTGGGCGCAAAAAGTCCCACAGGGCTAACAAAAAACCCAAGGTGGCCGGTTCCGGGGGGGCGACGGTAGGGGGGGGCGCAAGCGGAGGTGGGGGGGGGGGTGTGGAGGAGGGGGGGGGATGGTGGTGTGATGTGGGGTGGGGGGTGGGGTGGATCCCTGATGGGGGGGGATGCGAGGATGGTGTGAGTCTCTATGGGTCACTATTATTATGCTGAGAGTCTAGTGACACGTCTTACGATTCATGCGCTAAGACATCATGACACATGGACCACAAGAGATAGCGATTGATGTGTTAGTTGCGTTGTGCACAGACTTCTATTGTATATACTATGAGAATCAAATAGATTTCCGCACACATTGGATAATTGATAATACAAGTATGCTATCAGCGCAAGGGCATGAGCGGACGAACCATCTCTGATTTAGTCCCTCTGCTGGATCCCCTTGCTGCGAGCATCATTCTATGTGATCACCATACCATTTTCATAATTTTTTACCAATCAAATAAAAAAAATAAAAACCACAAACATGCTATAATATCCAAATAAAATAGGTGTTTTTGAAGGAATAAGAGGCTTGTTCAAGAAGGTTTTTATATCATTTGGGGCTGAAGTATAAAAGGTTTATACAAGATATTTGAATAAAGAAAATGGTGAACAAAAGTATTTTGGGTGGAGTTTAAGCTTGGGATTGAAGCCTTCATCAAGCTTGTTCTTATTTTGATCATTTTGATCTTGTCTACATTTTCTTGTGGTAAAACCTTCATAAGTTTTGTTATCATTTTATTTTTATTTATTATAAGTATATTACGATGTATTGTTAATTTTTCGATGATCAAGTAATAAAAAGTAGCATGCATGTGTAGATCTAGGGTAAAAAAGACTAAATCAACCACTAAAACTTGCTAGAACTCATTAGAAATTTAGTGCTATTGTAAACAGTAAGTTCTGGATTTTTACATAAGTATTAGACTTGATTTGATTTACCTAGGTTGTAGAGAATGAATGAGGATAATGTGGGCGTAATGATACTCAATGGAAAGTAAAAATTGACCAAGTTATGACCATTTTACCAAAAGTAATCAAATCTGACCTTGCTGGACAGAACGTATAAAAAGTCATGATTTCGTACTGAGTTGGTTAAAAACCTAAGACTATGAGACCTAGATAAAATCATGTAGGTTATGTACCAATTGGATGATCAACCAATTCATTATGGTTTGAAAATGGCATCAAAAATGGTGAAAGTGAATTTTCAGCCAAAAATGCCAACTTGACCTTTGTATGATGAAGTGACCTTAATTATATATTTATTTAAAATAAGTATAAAAATGACTTATGATTTATAATATACATTTAAAAATGAAACTAGGAATGTAAATTTTATAAGTATACCAATTATGGTTTGAAAGATATGACTATTTTTGTAAGCATAAACATATAAAAAAATTTACGTCTATATCAATACTAAAAATTGTAAAGCGTTTTTGCGACTAAAACCCGAGATGGTAGGACCCACTTTTGGGAACTTTTATATGATGAACCTACTGATAATAAACTTAACCCGACATCGAGAACCCGAAAATTTTAACTATCACTCAAAACAAGTTAAAATGGACTATATGACCATATCGGGCCATTAGGCCCAATGTATATGAATGGACCTATTGGACTTAACTTTGGACCCAACCCACTTGGGCCCAATTAATGGGTTAAGATCTGGTCTTGGACTTATAAAATGGACTAAATTACTTAATGGACTCATAAATGGGCCTATTGGGCCTTTGGACAAAAATTGGTAATAACTAGTGAAAAATGAGCTAAGTTAGTACATGTTAAACACATAGAAGACTATGAGAATAAAACTTGGGGAATTATAAATTGTTGATCATCATATAAGATACGTATATATACGTATTTAAATGGTGAATTTTATTTTATCGACTAGAAACCTAAGACCCATACATTTGTATAGGTTTTGGGTGATTACGTGTCGACCCCCCGTTTTCCCCCCCCCACCCCCCCCCCCCCCACCAAGTTCGACTACCACCATTACTTCTTCCGTACCTATCAAGTGAGTCATACCTCACATTTTTACACTTAATTGTTTTTTAGAAACCCGCGAGGGCATATAACATGCTGGTTTTTAAAATAGAACACAAGGGACCCGAATGTATGCTAGTAGCCATGATTATTATAAGTTAGCTTAACTCGCTAGATAAAAGACCCGCAGAAATCATAAATTGTTAATTGCCGAGAAAAAGGCATACGCTTATACATGAAATGGTACTATTTGGAGTGCTACCACCTCCGATCGCGTGACGATTAGATATCGTTCTGTGTCTGGGAAATATGAACCAAGATGCATTGTATAGATAATAAGATACACTCAAAGCCGAGGTGTAAATGTGGGCATTATTTTGAATATACGGTAAGGTTCGATGTCATGAGGCTTATAATAATCCCCCGATATAACTTTGTATGGCCACATCGTTATATCCCGATGAATATTGAAAAATGATACTTGTGTTCGGAAAATTTTATTGTTTATATATATAAACTCTATGGATTCACTCAACATTATTGTTGACTTTTAGCATGTTTTATCTCCGGTCCTTGAAGGTAATTCGGTGATGGAGATATGAAGGCCCACTAAATAATTATTCATTTGAAAAGTTTCAATTGATATCCCAAATATCAAAAGATTTTGACATTTTGGATAAGGGGAGAAAATGTGATTAAAACTATGCAACTAATAAACGTGATCTAAAGAGACTCTAGTGCTAGCTTCTCCCTTGTATGTGCAAAAGGCTTTCGGTAATCGATGCATTTAAACTTGAGCAAGAGGTTTTAGTGGTAACTGTGGCAATACCAATAGACCGACCATGTATTTAATTTTATGGAGTTATAAGGTGGTTAAGGTTAGGTATTTGTTCCATGATCCACCCAGAACCGGAAGGATCTACCCAGGGGCATTCCATTAGATAGTGTAGAAGTCCTTAGGTATGATTCAAAAGGAGTATAAGTGAGAATGGGGAATAATGTAGACTAAGACAGAGCTAACACTAGAACAAACCCAACACGGTGTTAGTGATGAAGTCTTGGTAAGCATTAAGGGGTTGAAGAATGAAAAAGAAAAAGTAAAGATAAAGGGTGAAAAGAAAGAAGCCCGCCTTATACTTAGGCAGAACGGGTCAATTCATATGCTATCAGAAACACTAAGCTGTTGTCTGGTATTGAAGATAGACATCATGAACCAAGTGATGCGAAGCAAAACCCTCCTCAGCTACTCAAGGTCTCTCTAAAAACTCTTGTTTCATTTCTCAAGGAGATTACACACATTTCTATCGACTGTCTTACTCCGAGTTAGTATGTATTGAAAAGGTGGCAGTCTGCTCCAGCCTCTGATTACTAAAACCAAAGTGCACTATCGAGTCTAGAGCCATAAAGAGATCATCCATAAATCTTACTAGGACACTATTCCAATATATTTATTTTTCACACACTGTGAAAACAAGTAATATCGTAAGAGTCCTACGCATTATCCTTGTGATATTGCCAGAACATCAGAGTGATACATAAGTATTCACAGTGACGATGGAAATCCTTCTAGAGCCAACATCAAACAAGCTTTGCGGTAGGTGACTTATGAGATCCTATATGGATCAAACTTGTAACACTGGATATCGATTCGGTCCAGATTATGAATTGACGACTTAATCGGTAAGATAGTAACTAACTGATTCACTCTTATCGTGTTGTCTGCTTTGAGACGTTCTGATAAAGAGAACAAGCACGTAAGGTGATTTTGATGTTCACACATTAGAAGATCTGATACTTTTGCTGGAAATCCTGTCAAAAAGATTCTTCTTAATTTGAATCTACCTGGTCACAGGTCGGTCCTCAAGAAACCGAAGGTTAATCCAACCAAACCCAGGCGAATAAGAAATCCATATTCATCTACAAGCTTTATTGCTAATTGTTTTATTACAGGTTCATGTAAAGATGGAGAAGGAGATACCTCGTTCCAGCAAAGTCAAGTTCATAGCCGCATGCTCATACTCAATCGAAGAATATAATAATATGATGAAAGCTCAAATATATGTTATTCAAGACTTTTGCTATTCTGATACTTAAAAGGTCTTCCTTAAAGTCGTTATGTATTCAAGGTGAAGCAATCCAAGGAAGATTACACTATAGCTTTCAAGACAAAAGAAAAGTATGAGCATGTCGGTCCGAAGGTCATAAGATCACAAGGAGGCAAAAGATTACAAGATGATGCAAAGAGATGAATGTTTGACTGATGATCTCAAAGAAGCTCAAGATTACAGTTTATTAAGCAAGTAGGAGCAAGCTCAAGATCAAGCTCACTAGATGTTGATACAAGATAAAGATTAAATATTAAAGACTACGAGCAAAGACGAAGACATTCATAGAATGCTAGGCTTAAGATTTTGTAACTTGGAGTGACCTCCCTTAGGGGGAGATTGTTAGGAATCGAGAAAAGACTCGGTCACTTCCAATATTGTATCTCGTGGCTCGTAGTTAATCGTTTGGTTAAACGTAAGCTAACCGGGCCAAGGCTAAGGCACCAAAGGCCCTTAGAGCCGACCATATGTTTACTATATAAGCCCTCTCCATCCCATGGAGAGGGTGTTGGTCATTTGTGTAAACACTTTCTCTTTCTAAGTTATTTTGGTTTTTCTCTCTACACTTTGTCCAACCATCCTATCTCTATAGTTTCTCTTAGATTACTCATAGAATTACTTATTTGTGAATATCATCAACCCACTACAATATGCCAATACACATATACCAATTTTGGGTATATTGTTTTGTGATTGCTTTTCTTTGTGAACTAAGATTAGCACTTAAAAGTTACACTTAAAACTATAGCATTAACGTTACAAAAAAGCACTTTAAAATGTTGAACACAGAAAACAAAATGACTTTTCCAAAAAACAAAACATTATAATTTACTAAATAGCAATATCTAATATTACTTCCCTCAACAACATTAAAAAGAATTATTTGCAAACACTAATACTTGGACATATACATTATGCAGAAACACCACCACATAACATCGTAGAAGAAATTACAGACACAATCATCTAAACCATATCCGTCCAGAAGTCGGAAAGAGAACCAGCAAGAAAGGATAGTGGAAGCACCAAAACAACGGCAGAAATCGAACCAAATGTAAAGGGCAACCTAACAATGGCAGTTACAACAAGCAGCACAACTTTCCATCTAAAGGAAAAAACAGACGACGTCCCAAAAGAATCAGGTAACAAATATAGTCACAAATATTTTTTACACAAGAGAAATACTCGCTAAAAATGTAGGTTTATATAGATACATGTGTATGCACTAACTTTTTATATTCCACAGGAACACCAAGTTTGCAGGTCTCAGAATACCCCGGAAAACAAACATCCAAAGAAGCAGACGCAAGAAACGAGCCATCCCAAAAAACAGCAAGGCGAACACTTTTCCAAGACAAACAAGGTGACTCGAAGAAGAAAAAAAAGAGTAGCGGAAAAGAAAGGAAACAGCCTAGGACCGACGTCGCTTAATGTTGGCATGAATAACCTGATCAGGAAAGGCAGGCTATATAAAACCAAATATCATTCCCCTTTTGTAACCTCTAAAATAGATTATGTAGCTCCGCAAAGACAAAAGTATGTAAGCCCAACGGCCATTCAAGAGAATGTTAAATTACGGTCGCTTTTGCACACCTTACCAGGACAAAGTATGCTCTCTTGACCAACAGAAGAGACAACTTTTTTGAAAACATTACGGTGAACATACAACGCCGTACTAAGTTATATTTAACTTATCTATGTATTAGATCTTATGAATTCTGTTTGTTGTGCCACTTTTACTGCTTAGGAACAAAAAAAAATTAATTCACATACTTACAACCACATCATTGTGAAACTGGAATCCTACCCTAATAACTCTAAAACTTACGAATAATAATTTCCAAACACAAAAAAAATAAAATAAAAAATAATACATTTGAAAGAAACAATCATAAACATAAACATTTACCAAACTGAACATTATACAACAATACCATACACACCCTCACAACACGGACCAACAATGCGAAAAAACAGAAAATACACAGACAACAACATACAGTCAAACACAACCTCGACCTAGATGACCGAAAAGTACACCTCTTTTATTTTATCAACACAACACACAAACCATTAATTTCCTGCGCCAACCTCAACTCTTCACCAATTGCCCTGTGACTGTAAACGACAAACTACCACTTATATATGGAAACTAAACTATTGTCATAAATGACACAAAATTCTCGCAACATTCACCCTGACACTATTACAGCATAACCTATTTTCGATTTACAATGTCAAAACACACATATACCTCCGATATGTGCTCTTACGACAACCCTTTTCCTATACACAACATCTACAACTGTCTGATTCCCACAATATGCAGTACTAGAAACAAATCAAAACTCTTATGGATGGAAAAAATAAACTGCTGACACATAACAACACATAACCTAAAAAAAGAAAACACATATTGTACATTAATCCTGAAAAACATAAACTACAACAATCTGCTACATAATACCTTTTATCAACAATTTAAATCAGCTCCAAATTTACAGTTACGTGTTGCCGAAAACAAAATAAGACTTATCAACCAGCGATTTTTTAAAACGCCAAAAAAACAGACAAAAGCATCTGTCCACACTTACAATATTATACAAAGATAACCAGCCAAAGAACACTGCTATACCTTAGTTCACAAAGAAAAAGCAGTCACAAATAACCAAAACAGTTTATATACACAATAAGTAAAGTAACACAATGCAGTAAGAAACACCATCATAAATCCGCATTACCAAGATAATATTCAAAAACTTACAACCACCACTATTGATAACAACCATAGACACAATCAAAAGATACCAACACAGACTTCAACTTAACAAAAGATAGACGCAGACACATAATTACTTGAAACTAACAACACATACCCTAAACACATCTACCAGACACTATTAACAACTATTACTACCAGCTTCCAAAAGAAAGTACCACACACATGCTTAGTAATCCATCTGGGCCACATCATTCTCCCTCTTACAAACCGTCACATACATCCTTTCTACAAAAACATTAAGAATTCCCAGCTGCTTCAAATCCTCGGCATGATTTTCTTTGAGTCGCTTCAACCAACCATAAGTAGGACAATCCCTAACCTTCTCTAAATAATCGATCATAATACGGCGGCTTTCAATCTTTTCCTCAAGCTCTTTACGAAAGATCACTGCCATAGAAACTTCAGTTATACATAGTACATAACCATCCTAACATATAACTACATACATTTCTTCCATAGAACCTTCATTCACACAAAATACATAAACATCCTAACATACATACCACTAGCATACACATGATTCTACAAAGAAACATAAACCTAAGGTTTGCTCCTAATGAGAGATCGATACCACCACAAAAGCCCAAACAAAAGACGCATTCATACCCCAAAAAGCATTAACCAACAACTACAACATAAACCTTACACAGACCTAGACCACCACATCCCTCCTAAGCTTCAACATAAAGTTGCCTTTCTCAATAACCTTCAACTGCGTCTCCTTCATCATCAGACGTAAACGAATGCCTTTTTCCATATTCTCCAAACGCAAACGCTCAAGCAACCTTACACTCTCACATCTATCTCCATAATCCCCTAGGTCCCTTAACTCAGCAATAGAAGCACTCAACCTCCTAACATCCCCCCTAAGCTCATGCGACATCCTCCTATATTCACCCACCTTCCTAATATCTTCAGACACTTCACGAGCTAACAACAACAACAAACGCTCCCTATGTAACTAAGAAACAGTTACACTAGCACCTTCCTCCATATCTGAAACCGAAACTGAAACTTCAGCCATTAAGTATTAACTGATGATTAAAATAGACATAAGAAAATGATGATTTCTAAGAACCAATACCCTCATTTATACATAACAAAGTTAGTGGAGACAACTCCCAACATCGAGCCCTAAAAACCTATAAACCAGCAACCCAAAACTTCTAACCTGCACCGGTATCAAAAAACAAAAGGAGCACATAAGAATAAAGGGCTCATGAATCTCTAAGCCCACAACTTTCAGCCCACCACACTCTCCAAACACTATTATTAGTCATTCTAAATCCTCTAAATACTAAAAAGAGTATATCCTAAATTTAAAAAAAAAGCATATCCTGAGATGACTGCTAAAAAATATATATGGTAAAAAAAATAGATCGTAAGATATAATAAACGTAATACACTAACGGAATTTTAAACGAGTTGTTAAATATACAAACTAAAAAATGTAACATTAATCACCAAACAATAGGGCTGTAAACGAACCGGACGAAGACTTGTTTATGTTCGTTCATTTAATTGTAGCCGAACAAATAAACGAACACGATCGCTTAAACGAACGAATTTTCTTGTTCATGTTCGTTTATTAAGAAACAACGTTGTTCATGTTCGTTTATGTTCGTTCACTAAGACACTAAACGAACATAAATGAACGAACATAAACGAACGAACGTAAATAAACACTAAATTTACAAAAATATACACAATATTGTGTTTTGTAAGTGTTGTTTTGTATAAGTAAATCAACTATAAAACTATATAATAAAAAGATACGATAGACGACCATAAACATATATACGATCCTAAACGAACGAATAATCGAACGTTCATGAACATAAATAAACGGACAAGACTTTTGTTCATGTTCGTTCACTTAACTAAACGAACGTAAAATGCTGTTCACGTTCATTCATTTAATAAATAAACGAATATAAATGAACTTTTTACCGAACGGTTCATGAAATATTCACTGAACGT
This sequence comes from Tanacetum coccineum, assembly GCA_026074375.1. Classification (NCBI taxonomy): domain Eukaryota; kingdom Viridiplantae; phylum Streptophyta; class Magnoliopsida; order Asterales; family Asteraceae; genus Tanacetum; species Tanacetum coccineum. Next base: position 24,269 of record BQNB010095580.1, read on the forward strand.
TCAGTTCGTTTATAGCCATAAATAGCACGCAACGCAAACAAACAAAACAGTGTCTGCCACAACAAAAAAAGGAAAACCCCATGCTCCGCAGCGGAGAGCGGGTTAAAAACCTAGTTTACATGATAATGCACAATAAGAAGATAAATGAAAGTGGGTCAATTTAAATAAAAGTCATAAAGGTCACTATTCTGATACTCATAATATATCACAACATAACATATCATGTTTAAATTGTTCAATTTAATTAAAAGGCAGCCGTGTCCATTAAATGCGTATTTAATGTGTTGGGTTTCCGACCGGGTTGACCCGCCGACGAGGTAGCCGGAAACCCACCGGAAGACCCGGCCCGACCTTTTTTTTTATATTTTTCTACCCGACCCGTTATAACTTAATTTAACCCCTGGCCACGTGTTTCTCCTTCTCCACATCCACCATACATACGTCTGCTCCATCTTTCACCATTTGGATTCCACATCTCTCCTACCATCCCATTATCTATGATTCTAGAAAAATACCATCACTCTCCCACTCCTAAAATCATATGGCTTATTTTCAGATCTATGGCGGTGATTAGGTGGTCAAAAACTTTATCTCAGCTTCAACTCTAAAACTATAAGGTAAGTTTTATTATTATAAAGATTGAATCTTTTTTGTTTTGATTATGTATATTTTCTATTTTTACATTAATTGGGTGAGTATTTGAGATTATTAGGGGTTTTGTTTGATCATGGGTTTATTCTTTTGAACAGGAGATATAAAATCATTATTCAGATCCATTATATCCCACAAAAAATATATCCAGATCCAACAAATTTCCCCCCAAGGTTTGTTAACCCTAATATGTAAATTTAAAGATGAAGAGAAGAAGATAGGGAATCATTCAATTGATTTATGCTAAACATTAGATTTCAATTTTTTTGCACTATTTTTGGTTGTATGAGTCGGGGCTAATGTTTGAGTAGGCCACGTGAAGTCTGCTGTTACTTTTGGTATCTTTCTGTCTCTTTCTTTTTATCAACAATTTCTTGATTCTCATTTAGAATTGTTTGGGTAAATATTTAGTAACAAACTTAGTAGCTGTTAATTTCATTTTGAAATTGCTTATCTAAATGTCTATTTCTATATATGTGAGTAGCTACCGTCCGCACTATAATTATGTATCCATAACAGCTTTAAAAAAAAGGATTAATGTCGTGTTGACTAGGTTCATAACCTTTGATGTTACTAATGCTTAGAATACTATTTGTATGGTGTACCCTTAAATAAGACTATTATTGTGTGAGCCTCTCAGGCCTGATCTCTATACTTCATTAGAACTATACATCATACACTAAAAATAGTAGTTTATTTGTAGTAGATTTTTTTTATATCAATACGTCACAAAAAGGCTCTCATGGCTTTACGTCGACAGGTTATTGCCACCGTGACTTTACTGAAAGTTACTTATTCTTGAGGTTCGTGCACTCTTTATTAACTATTGATTTATCAAAAAAGTATACATTCTTAGTCAATAGAAACTTATTGATGCATTTGTTCTAAAAGTTGTAGGTTCCGGAATGACATTT
>BQNB010095581.1:0-25833 GCA_026074375.1 Tanacetum coccineum
CACATTTGAAGAATACTGTTCTGACATCCAATACGTTGTATCCATCAAGGAAAATACATCGTATATGTGCATGCACTTCACAAGAAACCACGAAGAATCAAATTCCAATACGCCATATTCAGGAGAACTCTATAAGTCGTATTCAAGATATAGTAATAAAATATTTTAGAAGATATCAAACGTGGTCCTTACTCCAAGAAATCCCCGATACGCTATATCCAACTCTCTCGATACGCCGTATCGACTGAATTCCAGACACTATAATTAGAAGACCTAAAAACCCGTTTTCAGTGTGCTTGATCATATTTTCGATACCTTAACCACAAAAGTAGATTTTCAGAAGACAAGAAGAGCAGAAGAGGCCAAGCAAAGCTATTAATTCCATAGGAAACACCTTGTAATCTCCTATACTCTAGTAATTGATTGATTTTTGGTATCATTCGTTTAATTCAGTTAGTTTACCTTGGTTGAATTATTACTTTTCTTTTGCTTACAATGATTAAGGGATAATTCCCTTGGATATTAGACATGGTTATGAAGATTTGAATGTTTGGTTTGTTTATATCGAATGCTTAATTTATCATTGATTGCTTGTTTATGTTTATCAATTCATACTTGTTTACGTGCTTTTGTGTGCGACCTATCATTAAACTGGATCAAGTGATACCGACCAAGTTAGCTAGATGCTGGGATGGCTCTCCATATAGTGATTTATATATCTAGATCAAAAGGATCATAATTAATGCCCTATCTTAACCTTTAGGATATGTGAACAAGTTGGATTAGCATGTGGCCTAGGATCAACAAATAACATATAGATTCATTTGGTAAAGACTTAGACAGTGAACTACCAGAATATAAATTAACATTAAGCAGTAAGTGGTTAAAGTCTCTATGAGCTAGGGCTTAATAAGATCACCATTATTAATCACCTAAGATAGATTATAATCAGCAAATAGGATGCTTTATGCGGATGCGTTTAATTGTGACAGAATTCTACGTGTCTAGGTTTTAGGAAGAAGTCTTGCCTAAATCTTGGAATGATATGCCGCCTCGAGATAAGCACTCATTGCACTAAATAAACAAACCAACATTTTAATTGGATTAATCATGGTTAATACAGTTTTCTATTATTTGGCTAGACCGCTCTTCAATAAACCATTGGCAATATCCAATTAACTAGTTAAGCCCGAAGCGTATCCTAGACACAGACTTAGAAAGAAAATATTTGTGATCCTATGATTCTAGATGTATAAATTACTATATGGAGAGCTATCCTGGACTCTTAGCCTACGCCCAAACAACACCGAAGTTGCAGCGCATTAAATATGTAGGACTAGACCCAGTTGAATTATAGGTCGCATACTTAAGCACGTAAACAAGTATAAATTGATAAACATAAACAAGCATTCAACGATAAATTAAGCAAAGAAAACCAAATATTCAAATCTTCATAATAATGGCTAATACCCGAAGGGTATTAGCCTTCAAACATCATAATTAATACAAGAGTAATTGTTTTGGCCAAGGTAAACTAACCGAGTTAACGAATGATACCAAAAACTAAACGATTACAAAAGTATAAGAAATTACACGTTGTCTTCTATGGATTGGAATGCATTACAAGACCTTTTCTGCTCTTCTTCTGTTCTGAAAATTGACTTTTGTGGTTTAGGTTTCGAGAATATGATTTAGCACACATAAAACTCGTTTTTGAGTTTTCTATTTATACTGTCTGGAAGTCGGTTCGATACGGCGTATCCAATTGGTTGGATACGGCGTATTGGGGTTTCTTGGAGTAGGGACCACGCTTGATATCTTCCAGAATATTATATTACTATATTTCCAATACGGCGTATTGGTCTTCACTGGATACGGCGTATTGAGCTTGTTTCCTTCGTGGTCTTTGGTGAGTGCAGGCACGGATACGCCGTATCTTCCTTGATGGATACGGCGTATTGGTCTTCAGAATAGTAATCCTCAAAATATCTTCGTTTAAGCTCTAAAATGTGCGCCTTTTGCTAATATTCACCAAGTACTCCATAATTACTGCAATTCTCAAATAGAAACGATTAAGTAGCAATTCTTTGCAATAATTATACAAAATGGGTTAAATACATGGGATAAATGATGCTATAAAATAGACGTTATTTGATGTTATCAACGCCGTATTTATTAAGGAAGATACGGCGTATATGTGCCTGCACTTCACAAGAAACCATGAAGAATCAAAGTCCAATACGCCGTATTCAGGAGAACTATATACGTCGTATTCAAGATATAGTAATAAAATATTCTGGAAGATATTAAACGTGGTCCCTACTCCAAGAAATCCCCGATACGTCGTACCTAACTCTCTCGATACGCCGTATCGACCAAATTTCAGACACTATAAATAGAAGACCTAAAAACGGGTTTTCAGTGTGCTTGATCATATTTTCGATACCTTAACCACAAAAGTCGATTTTCAGAAGACAAGAAGAGCAAAAGAGGTCAAGCAAAGCTATTAGTTCAATAGGAAACACCTTGTAATCTCTTTTACTCTAGTAATCATTTGATTTTTTTTATCATTTGTTTAACTCGGTTAGTTTACATTGGTTGAATTAATACCCTTGGGTATTAGCCATGGTTATGAAGATTTGAATGTTTGGTTTGTTTATATCGAATGCTTAACTTATCGTTGATTGCTTGTTTATGTTTATCAATTCATACTTATTTACGTGCTTTTGTATGCGACCTATCATTCAACTGGGTCTAGTGATACCAACCAAGTTAGCTAGATGTCGGGATGGCTCTCATATAGTGATTTATAGATCTAGATCAATAGGATCATAATTAATGCCCTATCTTTACCTATGGGATATGTGAACAAGTTGGATTAGCATGTGACCTAGGATCAACAAATAACGTACTGATTCCTTTGGTAAAGACTTGGACAGTGAACTACTAGAATATAAATTGCCATTAAGCAGTAAGTGGGTAAAGTCTCTATGAGCTAGTGTTCAATAAGATCACCATTATTAATCACCTAAGATAGATTATAATCAGAAAATAGGATGCTTTATGCGGATGCGTTTAATTGTGACAGAATTCTATGTGTCTAGGTTTTAGGAAGAAGTCCCGCCTAAATCTTGGAATGATATGCCGCCTCAAGATAAGCACTCATTGCACTAAATAAACAAGCTAACGTTTTAATTAGATTAATCAATATTAATACAATTTTCTATTATTTGGCTCGACCCTCTTCTATCTTTTGTCTATCTGCTTGCGTGTGTTATTGTGTTTTAAATTGATCTAAGTTACCACAAAACCTGTGCCAGTCTCTTAGAATGAAAATCCCCTTATCCATTATAATTAGGACTAACATAGGTTTAGCATAGGTTTAATATTGATTAGAACTAACATAGTTTAAATTAACCTAGTTTAGTTAACCAAAATATTTATAGAATAAAAGATTTCATTCTCGCTCTTAGTGATCGACACCCTACTTACCATGAAACTCCATCTGATCGGGTACACTACCCGTTAAAGTGTTGTTTTAGGTAAAGTCGGGTAAATATAAATTTAAAACTTAAAAGCATAAATAACACTTACACGACGACACATTAACTTTTTAGCGCCGTTGCCGGGGAGTGAAATTTTAATTTTGATTTTAATTTAGTATTTTGGTTTTTAACATTAGATTAACTTAACCCCTATGATTAGTGTAATTTAGATTAGTGTAAAATTTTGTAAAATTATGTATATTGTTTTTAATTGTTTGCTTGTTTTATTTGTGTGTTTGTTTTATGTGTTTAATTGTTTTCAATACACCGTTCTGGTCGATAACTTGATACGGCGTATTCACTCTAATTCGATATGGCGTATCTTACTTTTTTATCCAATACAGTGTATCCATTCAGTAGACTGATACGGCGTATTTAGATCAATTGAATACGGCGTATCGATTGTCTGATATAGCAGCAAAAACTAATTTTTCATATTTGATTTTCGTGCTTGATTTTTTGTATTACTGTTCTTTCGAGCAAATACTGCTGATATTTTTACCCTTGTCACAATCATACTAATCAAAAGTGAGTAGATTGAAGAAGTAATGGTAGAAATTCAGACGAAATCAACTATGGAAAAATTCGCAACTAAAGACCAATCATATTATTATTCAGGAATTACATGTGTTACGGTTAATGGTAAAAGAGCTTATGAACTAAAAGGTAAATTCCTTGATGATTTGTGTGATAATGCCTTTAGTGGAACTAATGGAGAAGACGCGGTCGAACATATAGAAAACATCCTTAAAATTGTTAACCATATTAACTTGCCCAATATGAATCATGAAAGACTTAGGCTTGCTACTTTCCCGATCTCATTAATTGGAAATGCAAGCAAATGGTTTGATGAGATTAAAGGTTCAATTATTACTTGGGTGGATTTGACTGAATTTTTTTTTGAAAATATTACCCGCCTTCTTGTACTTGTAATGTTGTGGGGACTAAAGCAATAAGAGATCTAACTAATACCACGTTTAAAGAATGGTTAGCTTTGAAATTTGCTAACCATGTGATGATGAACCCATTTACTAAGAAAGTGTTATGGGATTTTTGGAAAAGGAGCGATGATCAAAATAGAGTTATTGATGATGGATTTTTTGATATTAAGAAAGCTAATAATGATGATAAACAATAAATCGGTGAAATCTTTAGAATTGAAACAAACTTGTTTAACTACAAAACACCATTATGCACAAAATTCAATGAGTTTAGTTATCTTCTTAAGGTTGATCCGGAGTTATTTACTTATGATATTGAATGAACTAAGACTTACAAAGATTATAAGAATGAATTGAATGATGATCTCGAAGAGACATGGTCTAAAGATGGAGTACCTTATGAAATATGTGATCATATTTGCGAACCTTTCTGTTTCAAGAACGGGAAAACTAAGTGGCCCACCTGCAATTTGAATGAAGATGGATTTTGTGATGGTGTAGAATTACCATGGGGTAAGATTTGGTTCCGTCAGCTAACCCGAAGATATGCACAGTCTCTTCCAATAGTCTGATGTTAAGCTTTTTGAAGAGGTATAGCGGGATTATGTTTACACATGATCCTAAATCAGCTAAGGCGTCGAAAGGTTTTGAGTTCCCTAATCTACAAAGTAGAGTGAATAGCCCGGGGCCTTTCATCTTTGCAGATACTTTGCCCTGGATAAATGTTGATCCGTTTTTGCCTAGTTCTAAGCTCTCCACGTATTTATCTAACATTGCGTTAGAGATTGGAGCGTGAGCTAGGACTTCAAGAACCGGTAGGTTAAGATGCAAATCTTGGAATTCGTCTTCTAGAGTTGGTTTGGGTTCTTCTGTTCGTTGTGTTCCAATCCCTATCCCTGTTTGCAGCTGGTTTGTCTGGGAATGGCTTGCCTCCTTAGAACATGTTTTGACAGCATTGATTGAAGTGGAGGGGTGATGTTCTGTCGTTGTATGGTATATTTAAGATGATTCAAGTTTTAAATTTATATTTTGCCGACTAAACCAAAAACAACACTTTAACGGGCAGTGTACCCGATCGGTAGTAGTTTCGCGGTAAGTAGGGCGTCGAACACTTGAAGCGAGGTTAAATCTATCAATTTTACATTAATATCTTGGTTATCTAATCTATGTTATATTTATTCTATTCTAAACCTATGTTTAACCTATGTCAGTCTAATCCTATTTCTAACGGGAAAAAATGGGGTTTTTTTAGCCTGAGAGTACTGGCACGTTTTGGTTGGTGTCTCCATTCAATTCAAGGCACTTTTAACTAAGCAGCTAATTAACAAAAGATGAAAGTGCGAGTCGAAACCTTATGTTTAAGAAAAATGTATTAACCCAATTATTATCTGATTAGAACAGTTGGTTGTTTATTTTGTGCAATGAGTCTTTCTCTCGAGGTGGCATATTATGTCTTAAGCTTAGGCGGTGGGGTGTGGGATACAGCATTTCATATGACCTAGACACTATTATTCTGTCCGTATTAAAGCATCCGCATAAAGCATCCTTATTTGTTAATTATAATATATCTTAGGGATTAAAGCAATGGTGATCTTGTTAAACCTTAGCTCATAGAGACTTTACCCACTTACCACTTAATGGCAATTTATACACTAGTAGTCCACTTGTCCAACTATCCAATGGAATCAGAACATTACTTGTTGAATTATCTAGGTCACCTGCTAGTCAACACGATCAATAAACCATTGGCAATATCCAATTAACTAGTTAAGCCCGAAGCGTATATAGAACAGGATCTAGAAGGACAATAATTTGTGTAACTATGATTCTAGATGTATAAATCACTATATGGAGAGTATCCAAACTCATAGATCTACTTGGGCCGCCTTACTTAGATTCAATTGATATGATAGGTCGCATGCAAAAGCGTGTAAACAGTATTAAATTGATAACATAACACAAGGCCTCAATGATAAATCAAGAAATTCTAGATAAACATATACCAACAATCTTAGCTTTTATAATAATGGCTAATACCCGAAGGTATTAGCCTTCAAACATCATAATAAATACAAGAGTAATTATTTAGCCAAGGTAAACTAACCGAGTTAACGAATGATACCAAAAACTGAACGATTACTATGTATATGGAATTAACGTTGATCTTCTTATGGAATTGAATCGGTTGTGCGACCTCTTTGATATTTTACTCTCTGAAATCGACTTTTATGGTTTTGGTATCGAGAATATGATTAGCACACTTAAAACTCGCTTTTGAGTTTTGTATTTATAGGGTCTAGAAGTCGGTTGGATACGACGTATCCAAGAGTTGGATATGGTGTATTAGGAATTTCTTAGAGTAGGGGCCACGCTTGATATCTTCTAGAATATTATATTGATTCCATATCTTGAATACGACGTATTGAGTCCTCTGGATACGGCGTATTGATCTTTATTCCTGAGTGGTCTTTGGTGAGTGCAGGCACGGATACGCCGTATCTTTCTTGATGGATACGGCGTATTGGTCTTCAGAATAGTAATCTTCAAAATATCTTCATTTAAGCTCCAGAATGCGCGCCTTTTGCTAACTTTCACCAATTACTCTATAATTACTGCAATTCTCAAATATAAACGATTAAGTAACAATTCTTTGCAATAACTATACAAAATGGGTTAATAACATGGATAATGATGCTATAAAATAGCGTTATTTTGATGTCCATCAAATATCCCTTCCACTTGAATCTATTGTCCTCAAGTAGCCTATATAGTTTATAAAAAATGTATCTACGATATTTTCTGTTAAAGCTCTTATTTATCTATTACAAGTACACAACCAAACACCTCACGAAATAAAAAGATGAAAACACTCAAATCACTCAACTAATCTATGTGGTAACATGTAACTAATTCGCTCAATTGCTCGGTCATGACGAGTATTCTATCATAAGCTTGGCAAGGATACACATCTCCACCACTAAAGCTAAGGAGTAACAAGTTTATAAAGGTAAATATGATTTTTTTGTATGAAAGGCGTACGGACCCCCCCCACAGTTGATCATTCTAACAATCTTTCACCGATAGTACCACTCCAACAAGGCAGCTGAAGCACACCATACACACACGGAACCGCGGGATAGATGTGGTTCGATCCCTCCCCATTCAAATTTAACCAACGGTTAGGATGAAAAATGATATAGGGCAGGAACCTTCTAACTTTCACCAAAAGTCCTAAACCAACAAGGTACAAGGCATGCATACACATCCGTAACGCCGGGATAGACATGCATGTTCGTATGAATCCTTGTTCGTGTAAAACCAGCGGCTAATCATCAGGTGAGAGGGAAATAAATTGTTGTTAAATAAAAATCAAGAAACAAATAGAGAGATTAAAGCTTAGATACAAGTAGTAGGACACTTATTTACGCCCGTTATCATGATAAAGACACAACTATTTACAACGTCTTGATCATAGATCAAAAACAACAACCTAAGTTGGCGTTCCCGTAACGGTCAACTTCCTAATCTTCCCAAAACTTTACATACTCTACAAGGCAAGTGGCGATATCTTCCACTTTGTACAATACTCTACATCGTTGATTTTTTAGATGTATCAACGAATAATCGATCCTTCGTGTAATTCCTTCGATAATTGCGAAACGATTATCTTCAAACTTTCTTTCTCTCTCTTTTTGTATTTTTTTCTTATTTTTTTTATTTTTTTACCAAACATTCTTCAAATCTCGGTGTAGTTTCACCATCTTCACGATCATAATAATTCCGGATAATTTCTTCGGTAGTTCTTCGTTCTTCGGATTCACCATTAATTGTGATGGTAGTAAAATCACATGAGCTTTGACTACTAATATACATTCCCATTTGCAATGTGCAAATTTCCAACCGCACCAAAGATAGAAAATGACACAAGACTCGAGAAATACAAACTTTACACTTTAAGCAACTAGCAACTGTAAATTAAACTTAATCTAACAGGGTAGGTTAAGGTGTAAGGGTGTAACGAAACAAATAGTTGGTGTAAATTCCTAAAGGATTGGCTCTACGGGTTGTTCTAGTGGATCTTCACTCTAAAGATGAGAGTGGAAAAGGGTTTAAACGGGAGGTTAACTAACCGGTGTAGTTAGTAATAAGCAATCATGGAAGCGATTTGGGAGTAATCCTAAAATTTACCAATTTAAACTAGTTACTTCATCTAAATCCATAGTATTCATCACTGCGGTCTCGAGTGATATACCAAGCCAAGTTTTAAAGTCTACAACATCACGCACACTCATATTTTTGTAGAATTTGGGTAAACATTTAGAAATGGAAGATTAAACCCCACAATATTCTAACAAGGGTTATTGTGTGCGGGTTATGTATCAAGTAATTTCATAAAAGTATGCTTGATTTTTTTTGAATTTGAGCATAATTTAAGCTTTTTATTATGAAAAATAGGACAAGTAAACATTCTAATTCCATCCCCCCACTTGAATTATACAACGTCCTCGTTGTATATATAAAACATTAAATACGGGAATTAAAAAGAATTAGAATGAGAAACTCCCCTGATATTTGCTCGGTAGATTCTCCAAGTTGCGTTTATGAGCAAGATTATGTGCTAAAAAAGCGTCTGAATCCTAGCACGAACAGCACACACATAGAATTCCAGAAAATATGCATTCCACCAACTTCGTCGATATTTCTTTCTCGAGGTCCTGTATAAAATATAGGAAGAACAAGTGCATTCCTATCTTGGTACCTACGGTTAATTTAAACTAAACTAAACGAACTAATTACGAGTCAGACTGTTGGATACGGCGTATCAGGTTAGTGAATACGCCGTATTCAAAATCTGACAATAATATTTTTAAAGTGCAATAAAATAAAGACTGATAACGTCTAGACAATCAATACGATGTATGGTATGGAGCGGATACACCGTATTCGATAACAAAATTAAATAACAATCTGGGTTGTCTCCTGGGAAGCACTTTTGTTTATAGCGAAGTCTTTAAGTTAGACTTTTTTTCAGCTTCCACTTTTTTTCCAGCTCTAGTCACCAGCTATCCTTCGTCCATAATCTGAAAGATTTCTTGGTAAGCTCGGCATAACTCTTTTTTTGTAACAGTAAGATCGGCGTATTCGTCTTCTTTTACAGCAACATACTCTTCATCATCATTAAATGAATATTTGATCATCATATATCTCTTTATATTGCATACCGGTTGCTCTTGAATTTCATATAATTCTTCACTCTTATTATGTTCATGATTTATCTCATAAGCATCATCTTAGTTTCTATAAGTATTCCACTGTCTCTTTTGTTCGTAATGTGACTCATCATCTTCTTTAATAGATCCTTCCATGATAGCTTTGCTTCTTAAAGCCTCAATACTTTTATTTAAATCCCTCAAAGCTTCGTACCATCGTACTCCTAATAAGGGAGTTGGTTTCCCACAATTTGTAAGCTCTGGGTAAAAAATTCCTCCATTTAGTATCCATCCCCCCTTCTAACCATGTTGGCCATTCTGAAACATCACAGTCTTTTAATTGAAGACTTGAAAGTATGTTTACATGGTGTGGGTATGCCGTCCAAAATTCAGCGTCAGTCCATGTTTCTCAATTACCCATTGGTACATCCTTATTCCATTCGTAGATCTAGTCGTCTTTGTAATCTTCATAGGTCTTAAACCCTATAATATCCTTTGTAAGTAAGTCCGGATCTACCTTGAGAAGGTAGTTAAATTCATTAAATGCTGAACATATAGGTGTCTCATAGTCAAATATATTAGTGTCGATCCTAAAGACTTCAACAATTTCATCATCATTATCAGAAGATTCCTCATCAGTGAGCTCTACTTCATCATCTCCTCTGATCCAGTAAATCCATAATGCTTTCATAGTATAATGATCCATTGTCTTATAGTTGAAGAATTTTGATCTCAACCATTCAATAAATGCAACATCAGACGGATCATATCCTATATCATCATCAGCTTCTTGTTCCGAGTCATTATCTATTTTTGAGTCACATGGGATGTTATCAATTTTAACTTCATATGTGAATAAATCATCGTCCATTTTGCTTAATCGACTGACTTCGTCGTTGAAAACTTCAAGTGATGCATCGCAAATGAGCGGAACATCTTCGACCTTAACGTCCTTAATTTTCTCGAACTCTCTTTTGATAACCTCTGTCATTCTTACTGAAAAATATCCAGAAGATTATCAGTAGAACCAGCGGAGAAAGGTATATAAAAAATTTGGGCCTTACGTTCGAGTATGGAAAAGAATTTTATCACATGACCGATATGATGTATCCAATTGTCGTGGATACGCCATATTAATCAGTTGGAATAGATACGCTGTATTGGACAGAAAACTGGATACGCCGTATCCGATGGAAATGGATACGCCGTATTCAATTGTCGACCAGAACAGTGTTTTTAAGATAAACAATATAAATGCGCAAACAATTAAATACAAATATACAAATATTACATAATATACAAGAATATACACTAATCTAAATTACACTAATCCTACGGGTTAGATCTAATCTAATGTTAAAAACCAAAATATCAAAATAAAAATCAAGATTAATTTTCACTCCCCGGCAACGGCGCCAAAAACTTGATGTGTTGTCGTTGTATGGTATATTTAAGATGATTCAAGTTTTAAATTTATATTTTGCTGACTAAACCAAAAACAACACTTTAACGGGCAGTGTACCCGATCGGTAGTAGTTTCGTGGTAAGTAGGGTGTCGAACACTTGAAGCGAGGTTAAATCTATCAATTTAATTAATATCTTGGTTATCTAATCTATGTTAATTCTATTCTATTCTAAACCTATGTTAAACCTATGTCAGTCTAAATCCTAATTCTAACGGGAAAAGGGGGGTTTTCAGCCTGAGAGACTGGCACGGTTTGGTTGGTGTCTATAATCAATTCAAGGCACTTTTACCCACGCAAGCTAATTAACAAAAGATAAAAGAGCGGTCGAACCTTATATAAGAAAACTGTATTAACCATTATTAATCCGATTAGAACGTTGGTTTGTTTATTTAGTGCATTATTTTTTTTACAATGATTTCTTCTCTCGAGGTGACCATATCATTCTTAAGACTTAGGCGTTACATCATCCTAAGACCTAGGACAAAATAATTCTGTCACACAATTAAAGCATCCGCATAAAGCATCCTTATTTGCTGATTATAATCTATCTTAGGGATTAAAGCAATGGCGATCTTGTTAAACCCTAGCTCATAGAGACTTTACCCACTTACCGCTTAATGGTAATTTATACACTAGTAGTCCACTTGTCCAACTATCCAATGGAATCAGAACGTTACTTGTTTAATTATCTAGGTCACCTGCTAGTCAACACGATCAATAAACCATTGGCAATGTCCAATTAACTAGTTAAGTCCGAAGCGTATCCTAGACACAGACTTAGAAGGACAATATTTGTGTAACTATGATTCTAGATGTATAAAATACTATATGGAGAGCTATCCTAGACTCTAGATTTACTTGGTCCGTATCACTTGATCCAGTTAAATGATAGATCGCATACAAAAGCACGTAAACAAGTATAAATTGATAAACATAAACAAGCATTCAATGATAAATCAAGAAATCGAGATAAACAAATACCAAATATTCAGATCTTCATAATAATGGCTAATACCCGAAGGTATTAGCCTTCAAACGTCATAATAAATACAAAAGTAATTATTTAGCCAAGGTAAACTAACCGAGTTAACAAATGATATCAAAAACTGAACGACTACTAAAGTATATGGAATTACACGTTGTCTTCTATGGAATTGATAACGTTGCTCGACCTCTTCTGCTCTTTTTCTCCTCTGGAATGCTATGTAAACTACAAAACAAATCTGTTAGAACAATGAATAGGCTTCCCCCTTGCTTTGTTAGTTTCCTGCAAAGAAAAAGTTAGGTGGTCAAAGGAAATAAGAAAGGCGTGCTGTAGACCGGCTAGCCGTGTTGAATCTATCAATTGCACCGTTGTTTACGAAGGCACCTGGCTGACTAAAAAAAAAAGTCAATGTATCATGAATTTTACACATCCTTTTTTGAAGAGATAACAAATGTCCCAAGCACATAATAGCTTTTTATTCAGGAACCAATAATAACATAAAAAGGATAATACAATAAGCACAGGAAGAGGCAGAGAATAGCTTAATGAGGATTCCGTAAAGAATCTACAAGTTTTGTTCTACACTTAAGTCTCTTTATTATGATGTTTGAGTTATGACATTTAGGCGGTCGAGAATGTGGTTGAGAATGAATCTCATTTCACTTTGAAGAATGTCGACCAAGACTTAAGTTCTTTGGCAATGTTCACAAAACATCTCATGGGTGAGCAAAGGAAAAGGGTTGTTAGGTCCCAATGGCGGAAGAGGTAGGAGTTGAGACGGTGGATTAGGCAAGCATTGTGGAGGGAGATGAGGAAGTGTTGGTTCTAACTCCGGAGTTGGCGAAGGAAAAGTAGAGTCCATGGGAGGAATAGGAGGTGGTTCATTTGCCAAACGTTCAATGGTTGCAAAGGATGGTCTAGGAGGTGATGGATTCGTTGTTGATGGTGGAAGATCACCTAGCAAATCAAGGAAAGATAGAGAAGATGGTAGATTAGAGAACAAGAGTTCAATGGGATCAAGGTTAATAGTTACCGGTGAGGTAAGCTTGGATGGTTGAGTAGGATCAGGTGGTGGCGAAGTCAATGGAGGAGGAGTTGACTTAGGAGTAAGCAAGCAATTTTCATTGGAGTTAATTGTCGTATTGATTGGAGATAGTGGTGGAGTGGTTATTGGAGAAGTTGGTGGAGCTCCCAATGTGTAGTCTAATGGTGGAGAGAATGGTTGATAGGGAGGAGAAGAAGTTTTTGGATTGACAAAGCAACATGGCCTAACACTAATTCTTGCGGTTCGTTTTAGATTAGTTTTGTTCTCTTTAGGCATTGTGAAGAAAGGTAAGACAAGAGAGGTAGGAGTGAAGGAGAAGAGCAAAAAATGGTGCACTATTTATAGAAGAAGATTTGAGGTGGACTTAAATGTTTTACTTGTTAATTTAGTTAAAATCTAATGATTAGATTATGGCAAAGGTCAACTTCTATTCTTAGAGCCTAAGTGATGTGACAAGGAGGGAAAAACTTGGATTTAAATTTGAAAAATTCGTATATTAATAGCTGAGAACAGGTCTGCCGGTACTGCCGGTGCTATTCTAAAAGGGCACCGGTTTGAAATTTGAATGGCACCGGCCGACGGGCAGACAGGGTTTTTGTAGTAAGTTTTTGAGTAAAGTTTTGATATGTTAGAGGTGTAGTTTTTCTTGACTCAATGACAGAAAAATTTGTTTTATTTTGAGAGAAAAACCTTAAGCCTCCTTTTAATGTAGCTACAATGAACGTGTTTGAAACGACATATTGTCCATGTGTTTCCTTAAAGATGTTCACGAGACTAAAAAAACGATTTATTTGTATTTAAAAAAGAAGAATAAACACAAGAAAGCTTTTAGATTTAAACGTTTGGTTCCACTAATCCAAGACCGAGTCGAAGAAGATTGAAAGGTTCTCTTTTAAGAGGTTTGGTTAGAATGTCGGCAATATTGTCTTCGGATGCAACCTTTTCGATAGAGATATTACCCTTTTGAACGTTATCACAGAGAAAATGATGACGGATCTCTTTATGTTTAGTGCGAGAGTGAAGAACGTGATTTTTGCTTAGTCTATGGCTCCTTTATTGTCACAAAGAACAGGTACGTCATTTAACTTAACTTCATAATCTACTAGAGCTTGTTTCATCCATAAGGCTTGTTGACAAGCTTTTCCGGCGGACACGTATTCGGCTTCGGTGGTTGAGATAGCTAAGGCAGTTTGTTTCTTGGACATCCATGAGGTGAGACAACAACCTATAAAGGTACATACACCACTAGTGCTTTTTCGGTCGACATAGTCTCCCGTGTGGTCGGAATCGGCATAGACGATAGTCCCAAGACCGGTTCCCTTAGGATACCATAAGCTTAGGTGAGAAGTACCTTTGATGTAACGGAAGATTCATTTTACGGCTCGAGGTGAGAGGTTGAGAATGAGTCTCCGAGATAAGGGAAGGGAGTATGCAGCATAGAATACACTAAACATAATATCAGGGCGACTAGTGGTTAGATAGAGTAAACTACCAATCATACCACGGTATTTAGTGTCGTTGATGGGTTCGCCCTCTTCGTCGCGGGTGAGTTTGGTTCGGAGGACATAGGAGTTTTGATTGGTTTGGCGTCTTCAAGACCGAATTTCTTTAACATTTCTTTTCCATCTTCGAGTTGTTTGATTTGTAAACCAAGGAAGAAATTCAATTCACCCATCATGCTCATTTCAAACTCATCATGCATGATTTTGGAGAAATCATCACATAAGTCTTTGACAAGTTAATCCGAAGATGATGTCGTCCACATAGATTTGGACAATGATAATATGTGAATCTTTTTTCTTAGTAAATAAGGTGTTATCTACTAAGCCCATGGTGTACTTATGATCAAGAAGGAAGGCTTTGAGTCAATCATACCAAGCTTTGGGTGCTTGTTTGAGACCGTAGAGAGCTTTTTTGAGTTTAAACACATGATTAGGCTTTTCAAAATCTACAAATCCAGGAGGTTGGGCTACATACACTTTTTGTTTATAAAACCATTTAGGAAAGCACTTTTGACATCCATTTGAAAGAGTTTAAAGTCATGAGCACAAGCATACGCCAGAAGGATTCTTATAGATTCTAATCTTGCCATCGGGGCATAGGTTTTATCGAAGTCTATTCCTTCTTGTTGATTGTATCCTTTGCAAAAGTCCTTGCTTTGTTTATTTTTTTTTCCTAGTAAAACCAACGACACCATCTATTCGTCAATTTGTTTTTAAAGACCCATTTTTGTACAGATGAAGTTTGGATTTTTGGGAGAGGAACAAGACACCAAACGCACATTGAGTTTTAAAATTGATTAGTTTCTTGCATAGCCATAGTTCAACTTTCACCTTGTATGGCTTCTTTAATGTTTTTAGGTTCTACGAAGGAGACAAAACAAAAGAAGTTGCTTTGGTTTTGAACTTGAGATCTTAGAGTTCTTTGATTAAGGTTTCCTATGACGGTTCCTAAGGGATGATCTTTAGATTCTTTGATGTTTGAGATTTGTTTATTTGATGGTTCATTTTCCTTGACTTCTAAGTCTTTACTTTGGTTTTCTATAATGTCGACTTCTAGTAAGTCATCAATACTAAAGGAGGTTGAATTAGGAGGAGAGTTTTCATCAAACTTAACATTAAGAGATTCTTCGACTTTCATGGTTTCTTTATTTAGAACTACATAAGCTTTACTATTAGGGGAATATCCTAAGAAAACACCTTCGGTCGATTTAGGGTCGAATTTGGTAGGGTAGTCTTTGGTATTTAAAATGAATCATTTACAACCAAAAACTTTGAAGTATTATGCTAAGTTGGGCTTTCTACCTTTGAAAAGCTCATAAGGAGTTTTTTCGAGGAAAGGTCTAATAAGAATCCTATTTAGAATATAGGTAGAGGCATCAACGGCATTACACCAAAACTTTTAAGGAATTGATTGTTCATTTAGCAATGTTCTACTCATTTCTTGTAGTGTCCCATTCTTACATTCTACTACCCCATTTGATTGAGGAGTACGTGGAGCCAAAAAATTATGAGTAATGCCATTAGCATCACAAAAAGCTCTGAATTGTACTTCATTATCAAATTCCCGACCATGATCCATACGGATTGAAATAATGGGGTCAAACCCGTATAAGGGATTTGAATCTTTTTACTTAGAATTTTAAAATGATCAAAAGCTTCATTTTTATGTTTTAAAAATCTTGTCCAGGTGTATCTTGAATAGTCGTCAACAATGACCAAAGTGTAGAAGTTGCCTCCGTAACTTTGAACGGCCGACGGACCAAACAAGTCCATATGCAAAAGTTCTAGACATTTAGAAGTAGAAACCATGTTTTTAGCCTTATGGCTTTCATGTAACTTGGTGTTTTCCCACGATGCAAGCTGTCGCATAATGTGTTTTTTAAAAATTTAGTTTTGGTAAGTTTCTAACAAGCTCTTTAGATGATAGAGATTGTATAAGTTGCATATTGGCGTGACTTAATCCTCGATGCCATAAGGTCGAAGTATCATCTATAGAGGTTAGACAAAGGGCGTCTTTTGGCGAGTTCCCTATTTTCATAATGTAAAAGCCATTTTCCCTGAAATCCTTTTCCTAAGGTATGCCATTTTTAATGAGTTACGCTACGGTTACACTAAAAGTACCTTGCACTTTTTATCGGCAAATTTAAACTATAGGCTTAAAAGAAAAAACCTGAGAATTTCTACTTGACTAACATCATTTGATTGTGTGAGAGTTATATAAATAGTACATTTTTGCCGATGATCATTGCGATTTAGAGTTACTAACCAAACAACACGTTACCTCCCATCAAAGAGTTTTATAGGATTAAAAGGATGATCTTTGTTGTCCATCATATGTCTATATACACCTTATCTTGGATCCATTCATCCGGGTCAAGTTTCACCTTTTGACGTACCTAGATACATAAAACAACTCAAGCATTTGGTCCCCAATATCTCATGGGTCCGTTAGTGTTATGCATACCGTTTGGTTGTCCCATGTATGGAAATAGAGGAAAAGGACTCCCATTGAAATTATACATAGGAGGTTGAAATTGTTGTTCATGTTGTGTTTCATAGTTCCAATCTACTTGGCTATAATCGACTTTTTGGTGTATAGGCTACGGGTAGGTCTCCTATGTGTCATTTTATAAGGGCCGTTTGTATTCTTACTTTTTCCATGTCCTTGACCAAGTTTTAGAATTGTTGTAGTTTGTTACCTTTGGTGCGCCTAAAATAGACTTTTTGGTAATTAGTACTAGCATTTAGGTTAACTACGTTGGTTTCGCAAGTATTTAGGGGAACGGTTGAATTCTGCACTGTCATCAGACACCCGGTGCTGTTCGATTGAACAAGCCGGTGCTGTTGATGAATGGCACCGGCCAACCGGTTCTACAAAGAGCTTCTTAAGATGACCTCCTAGATTTTTGATTTTAGTATTTCTAGGGGAAACTATAGTCTCTGTGTATCCTAATCTACACTTGTCTTTTGACGGTTTTTGCATTTCGACCATTTTTTTGTAAAGACAAACTACTATTCTTGAAACTAGCTAGTTTTAGTTTTATAGAGTTAACTTCTAATATAAGTTCATTACAAGCATCACAATTGCTACAGTTTTCATTACCTTTTTTTCTAATATTCTATGCTGGTTTTATTTCCGTTAATGTTTGTCTTTTTGAGTGATTCATTGTTTAGCCTTTAGATGTTTGTTTTGTTAAATAATTCCTAAGACTAATTTGAACAAAGTTAGTCATACTCATTTTGCTAATTCGTTATCTAAAGATGAACTTACTATAGTAAAAGATAATCGTATAGTACCGTTCGTTTGAGTGAGCCATGAGACAAATCTCTTCTTTCTTTGAGTCATCTCCACTATCGCTCCAACTTCCGACAACGAATGCCTTTTGATCACCAGGAAGAGTATTTTGTGCAATCACTAATGAAGTTAATTGGATCACACACTTGAAGCACTTCGATCTTCCTTTTTTATCTTCTTCCTTGATTTTTTGGAAGTTCTTTTTGTCGTCATAGGGTTGTCGGACAAACTTGCCTCTTCTTCTAAAGAATTTCTTGAAATCCCTTACGGCCATTGCATATTCCTCATCATTGCTATCCGAGGAAGATGTATCATCATCACTCAAGACTTGTCTTGCTTTGAGTGCGAGAGACTTGTACTTTTCTTTCTTGTTCTTTGCAATCTCCAAGTCCTTTTCAAGAACTATTTCATAGACTTTGAGGTTGCCAACAAGTTCGTCTAGAGATAGCTTTGACAAGTCTTTGGATTCCTCTATCGTCGTTACCTTTGGTCGCCATTTTGATGGAAGAGCCCTTAAGAATTTCCTAACATGGTTACGACTTGAAAAAGATTCATCAAGTGCTTTAAGAGAAGTAATAATGGTATTAAATCTAGAAAAGGCACAATCAATGGTTTCATCATCGGTAATTGTAAACTCCTCATATTTTTGAACAAAAAGATCTATTTTATTATCTTTAACTTGTTTGTTACCTTGATGAGTAGTTATTAAAGAATCCCAAATATTTTGAGCATTTAGTTACTGTTTGCCGGCGCCCTTAGTTTTGCAAGCCGGTGCCATTGGTAAACAACACCGGAAGAACTGGCCTATAGTAAAATGTTTGGCTATAAATACCAAGCCATTTCTCATGTTTTGACACACCTTTCTCATTTTTCGTCAAAAAAGAAATATATTATTTTTTCGAAAGTAATAATTAACATTTTTATATTTATTTTTATCGGTTACGTAAAACGTTTACGTTTCGCAATTTAAAAACATTTAGGCATACCCGGAACCACCAAAATTAATCTACGCTTCAACAAATTCCTATGTTTATATCCAATGCTCAAATTGTTTCTAAAACTTCACCCATGATCATCACATGAGCCGAATTTTACATAAAAGAAATAAACCAAACCATACAATTTGAAAGTGTACACTTTACACATTCTATACGTTCTAAATAAAACTACATTTACCTACAACTTATATAATTCAAAGTATACTTTCTTTTTTTTCCAAGAAAATATCTAGTCAAACTCTTCCATAATTTCATGAGTTAACTTCCACATTTGGAGACCAAAGAACACAAGCATTTATAATCTAGTTCATGTACATATAGAGTTAGTAAAAGACCTAGTAGAATGACCACAAATTTCCTCCTTATTTCTCTCAATAATGCACACCCCTTCCCCCCCCCCCCACTTTTGACCATAATGGTCCTTCTTGGTCTTTATTTTCTTACTTTGACTTGCCAATGATTCATAAAATTCTGCACATAAGGGATAATAACTCACATCAATTCACTATCAAAATCAAGTCATATTTCTCTCTTTTTGTGCTTCATACCCACGACCCAACTACATCATCATAAACCATCCATACAAAATTTATTTAACACATTCCCAATCATTCCTACAACATTTCTAAGATGTCCCATGGAGATTTGAAGGCTTGGTTAAGCATTTTTAAGGCTTAAACAAGTTAGGGTTTCACTTGGTTAATTAGGGTTTTCATCCTTGTTTTCAAGCTAAGGGTTTAAATCACAAGGGTGTGGTTTGTTTTCCATTGATCACTACATCTTCCTAAGGTTATCTAAAACTCTTTATAACTTTACATTTATCATTTTATGTACATATATGTTCTATATAGAAAAATCACCATTAGGAAACTTTAATCATGAAAAATAAACTTACACTTGTGATCTTGATAATATGGACTCATGGACAAAGTATAGACATTATATATGTAGGACATATGATATAAAAGGTTGTGGAAAACTTGTGGTATTTTATTAGATTGAAAAAGTATATAAAAACAAGTTTATATAATTAGTTATATAAAAGATATAAAGGGGCTATTTTGGTTCATATTTTGTGACAGCCATATTGTGTTTTTTTTTTATAAAGAAAGACGTCTCATGAAGATTCCCTAAAAAAAGGTAAGAAACCGAAAAACCGATTATAACGAAAAAAGATACGGCAAAATAATACGTATTTACGTTAATACCGGATTTATAAAATAAATTTATAAAAAGTTGCTGTTTTATCAGGGACATTATTTTGGAAAACATCATTTTATAGAATAAAAATTTTTATTACGAGAACGTGCTCGAAAGAATCCTAAAAACTTAGCTATAACAATAAGATACGCATTTACGGGTTTTTTAACGATAACTAAATTTATAAAACAGCATAACAGTAAAAATCACTGTTCATCAGAGGACATGAAATACAAAAATGTCATATTTTGATACGTCGTCTTAATACGAAAGCATGGACATAAGAAACGTAAGAAACGAGCTTAAAACGAGAAAGTTACACACTATTTTATAACTTGTGCACTATTTCCTGAGATGAATAGTGTTGGTTCGTTTTTTTATAAATTTTTGCGAAACATTTTGGAATCACTTAAATAATATTTATACTTGTTTTAAACTTTAATAAATGTTCTTTTACAAAGGCGATTAAACTAGTTACGCATTATACGAGTTAAAAAACATGATTATTATTTATCGAAATGCTATTTAAACATTATTTTCCACAAACCAATTAGATGTGATGTAGGTAATAGAGATTATATATGTTATTTGAGTACTAGTACTATATACGACAGATATCTACTTAGGTGCTTTTTGATATTTTCGTTGATTCGTTTTCATTCATTCACATCTACTATTCCTTCACTTTCACTTCTAAGTGAGTTCATAGCCCCACCTTTATCTTTTATAAATGTTTTTCCATGAAAAACTGTTTTTGGGGTGGGAATACGTGATGTGTACTACATAAACTTGTGAATTCCTATACGTAAGCGTTATCCTTACTATTTTTTACTAAAGTTTAGATTTGTACTACATGATTTGAGATCGTTGAATACCTATATTTGAAGCCGTGAATTTTTGAATTACATTGCTTGTTTTACTATTGGACACAAGTGTTTTTCTAAGTGTTTACAAAGTGTATGCTATCCAGATTACTGCCTGAATATTATTGCTAAGTTACCTTATTCCGGAAGTCCCATATTTAACAGAACCGTTAATTGCTATTGAGTAAGCGTGAGTATTTGGAAAGATCAATCCGGGTACTGACAATCCCCACCTTTCCTTGGGTCACTATTTGATCAAGGGTGCATTTAACATTTCATAGTTTTCCGGGTGTTGGCAAGCTATCCTATATCCCGATTGGGGGCAAAAATCTAGTTAAGGTTTCGGGTCATGAGGCTTAGTGCAATAATACAAGGGTTGGAACATGGATGAATGGTGTTTCTCTTGTCTACCTACCTATTATGACTATGTAATACGTACATATACTTCTATTATTTTTTGACTCCGGAAAACTGTACTTAGTCCACCATTACCTAAGTCTTTGGTCCATTTTTAAATACTTTTTGATTTACTGAATTACTACTTGGATTTCGGATGGATTTCGGAAATAACACTTTTAAATGTTGTAACGCTGCTTTTCTTCTGAAATATTTCTTAAATTATTTCAATACTGCTTTTTACTTAAACCTATGAATTCACCAACATTATTGTTGACGTTTTTGCGTGTATTTTCTCAGGTTATTATTTTGCTAGCTGAGCATTGGGAGCATTGGCTGGGGGGGGGGGGGGGGGGGGGGGGGAGTCGCGCGGATATATTTTTGAAGGCTTAATAACTTGTATACCATTCGACAAACGTTTAAAAAAATGTTTCTATTGCATTATAAATGGGATCCTATGTAAACTCTGATTTTAATATAACAAATGTGAAATTTATTTAAACGTCTCTTTTGAGGTCGTTTTCTGTAACTTGTCCCTTGTGCCTTGAAGTCGCACCCCAATGTTACTATTCCGCTGCCGTCCGATTTTGGGGGTGTGACACTCGTTGATACCAGGGTCACCTTATGGCTCAACTAAGCTCACTAAACTAAAGGCAAGGATATGTCAATATTTGTGATCTTATGATTCTAGATATATAAATTGCAATACGGAGAGCTATCCCGGACTCTTAGGCTACGCCCAAACAACACCGAAGTTGCAGCGCATTAAATATGTAGGACTAGACCCAGTTGAATGATAGGTCGCATACTTAAGCACGTAAACAAGTATAAATTGATAAACATAATCAACAATCAACGATAAAATAAGCAATCGATATAAACAAACCAAACATTAAACCTTCATAAACATGGCTGATACCTAAAGGTATCAGCCGATAGTCATTGTAAAAATACACACAGTTTCATATATGAACGATTAAAGAAAAGAAACTTTAACCGAATGCGTATTTGGTTGCGCGAAGATTACAAGAGTTTTCCTATGATCGTGAGGCTCTATTTTGACCTTATATGCTCCTTTATTCGTCTCTTGGTCGACTTGGTGGTTTAGGGTTTCACTTGCATACCTAAAACTGAGTTTAGGGTGTTGTATTTATAGAGTCTGGAAACTGGCCGATACGCTGTTTCAGGCGATGTGGGATACGGCATATTGGTGATTTCTTGAAGTAAGGACCACGTTTGATATCTTTTAGAATCTTCTGGTGTTTAATAAACCTTGGATACGACGTATAGAGGCTCCTGGATACGGCATATAGGTCTTTAATCCTTCGTGGTTATCTAAAGTGTAGGCACGAATACGCCGTATCTTCTTGATGGATACGGCGTATTGAGGTAAAACCAGTTGGTTCTTCTTTGTTGACCAAAGTATTATATACGGCGTATCGTTGATGTGGATACGGCGTATTCTTCAAAGTCAGGCAATGGTCTTTTGATTCGTCAAAGTCTTGGATACGTCGTATATGTCTAGAATAATACGGCGTATTTGCTGTCAGATCAGTAGACTTTCTCGAACTCTTCATTTAAGATCCAAAATGCGTGCCTTTTAAATAATCTTCACCAAGTACTCCATTATTACTGCAATTCTCAAATGTAAATGATTAAGTAACAATTCTTGCAATAATTATACAAAATAGGTTATTTACATGCGATAAATGATGCTATAAAAGTGACATTATTTGATATCATCAAATATCCCCCTAATTGAATCCTACTTGTCCTCAAGTGGCCTTTAAAAGTTTATAAAAATGTATCCCTAAGGATTTTTCCGTTTAAGCTTTTATTTGATCTATTACAAGTACACAACCAAACACCTTACAAAGTAGGAAGATGAAAACACTCAAATCACTCAACTAATCTATGTGATAACATGTAACTAATTCGCTCAATTGCTCGATTGTGACGAGTATTCTATCATAGGCTTGGCAAGGATATACGTCTGCACAACTAGAGCTAAGGATTAGCAAGTTTATAAAGGTAAAATGGGTTTTTATTATAAGGCTTAGGGTTGATCATTCCATAATCTTTCACCAAAAGTACGACGCCAACAAGGCATCTGAAGCACACATACATGACCGTAATGACGGAATAGACATGTGTGTTCGATCACATCCTCATTCGAGTTTAACCAAGGCAAACAAACACAAGATGACTACTCCATGATCAAAGAAGTAACAAAACACATAACATTCATCATGAATTCAGTAAAGATCATATTCAAATGATAAACAAGATTTATACCAACTTCAAGAGCAAATGTTTGATGATTTCACAAGTTTTCCCAACGAAAACTTTATTATATTCAAAGTAAACCCGGAAACTATGAATAATTTTGTCACAATCGCTTATAGATTCGAATTACACTTCAATGCTACTTCCTTAGATAGATTAAAATCTGGAAATTGATGGCGGAGAATGGTGGTAGTCGATGGTAGTGATGGTGGTTTGAAGGGGTGTTTGGATCCTTGGTTTGTCAAGCCAAGATCACCAAAAATCCCTATTTTAAGTGTTCTAAACGAACTAGAATGATTTGTGTAAGAGTGTGTAAAATAAGAGAGCCAAGGAGGGTATTTATAGGCTTTTCAGGGGCAAAACCGCCGCACAAAAATAATTGTGCGCCGCACATCGGGAGTTAATGCACACTTCATTTAATTGCCTTTAATTTTTCCACAGACTCAAAAGTGCGCCGCACTTTGGGTAAAACCGCCGCACTTTGGTCCCTTTCAGCACTTGGCCTTTTTTTAATAGTTGTATATAATTGAATTCTCTTCGCGTGGACGCTTGAACCAACTAAAACAGAGTTCGTATGACCGATTTATGGCCAAAACAGTGAACATGTGTCGGGAGATCATTAACTTGAGTTATTTCTTCGTTTAAGCTTCAATTCTTCGTGTAATCTTCCGTATTCTTCCACGACACGTATCTAGAACATATAATAGCAAATATACTTGATTAAGTACCGAAAGTTCACGAGAAATGATCAAATATATATAAATAACGTCGACGAAAACATGTATAATTAAGGCGTTATTAATTGGCTCTATAGGTTTTTCTAGGGGTATCTTACTCTTAAAGTAAGAGTAAACAAAAGGTTTATACATGGGTTAACTAACCAGTGTAGTTAGTTAATAAAACAACATATAAAGGCTTTTTGGGTGTAATCTTAGAAATTTACCAATTTAAACAAGTTACTCCATCTAAATCCATAGTACTCATTATTGTGGTCTCGAATAGATATACCAAGCCAAGTTCTAAAGTCTACAACATCACCGGCACACTCATATTTTTGTGGGATTTGGGTAAACATTTGGAAACGGATAAGGCTGAATCCTCACAATATCTAATAAGAGTTATGTGTGCAGGTTATGTAACTAGTAATTTCACAAAAGTATGCTTGAGAAAATTTTAAATTTAAGCATTTTCATATGAAAAATAGGACAAGTAACATTCTAATTCCCACCCCCACTTAAATTATACAACGTCCTTGTTGTATAGATAAAACATTAAAAACGGGAAATTAAAATAACTAGAACAAGAAACTCCCCTGATGTTTTGCTCGGTAGATTCTCTAAGTTGAGTTTATGAGCAAGAATGTGTGTTGTAAATGCGTCTAGATTCCAGCATGACTACAACACACATAGGATTCTAATTGATCGATACTTCACCAACTTTATCTATTTCTTTTCCAGCGAGGTCCTGTGCAAAATATAAGAAAACAAGTGCAATTTCTATCTCTGTGTATTCATTGGTTAGACTTGAAATAAAAACCTAAAAACGGTACAGGAAGTCGATACGCCGTATCCATACCCTAAGATATGCCGTATTGATACCTGTAGAAAAATTTCTAAGTACGGGTCAGAAGTCGAATACGCTGTATTCGTTTAACGAATACGTCGTATCGACCAGTCTGACAATAAAGTTTAAATTGCAGAAAAATAAAGACTGGATAACGTCCAGGTAGTTAATACGCCGTATCCATGGGGTTTGGATCCGCCGTATAGACAGTCTGGGAAGACAGACTCGATAAGAAAATTGAAAATACATTCCGGGTTGTCTCCCGGTAAGCACTTTTGTTTACAGAAAAGTCTTTAAGTTAGACTTGCCCCAATTTAATCTCATCCTTATAAAACAATTTGGGGTCTAACGGGATGCCAAATGGCACATACAAATTCTAAATTATAAAAATGAATGGCATCCCTTTGTTAAAATAATTACAAGTCACGATATTAAAATCTAATTCTTTGTTAAAAGTATTAGTTTGGAAAAATTTATTGATCGTATCATGACTTGTTTCCAAAAGTTTATTTGACCCTTGTGTATCGATTTTTATTAC
>BQNB010095582.1:0-16993 GCA_026074375.1 Tanacetum coccineum
TGGATTTGCACACTTAAAGATTTATGTGCATCATGTTTTGGGAAATGTATTGTTGTCTTTTGTAATATTAAACAAGGAACAAGTAAAGCTTTATGCTTTTGTATTATGTCTTATGATTAAATCCAATGTATCAATTTAAACGACTTTTTGTGTCGTTCTTATATATATCTTGTGCTGTTGATCTTGAAGTAACACGCCCCGGATCCTTATTCCGCTGCGACCCATTTTGGGGGTGTTACATTGGGTATCCCGTATGAAAAGTGGATACTTTGGTTTATCGTGGTTCGGGATACTTTGGTTTATCTCGTATGAAAAAGACGATATTTTGGTTTATCCTGGTTTGGGATACTTTGCTTTATCCCGTATGATAGATTGGGTTATCAGTTCGAGACTTTCTGTTTTGAAGATGTCGTACGTCTTCATCAAATAACTAGTTATTGCTTTAATGTTTTGTTTTGTTTTCTGCTTCAGTCTGAGCTTTCGCGATTTCGCCGCTCAGACTGCGAGGGAGTATTAGATGGATTAAGTTAGTCGGCCCAAGTCTGGTCTGTGGGCTTAGGGTCCATTAGGGTTAGGTTATCATGTTTTTGTAATCTATAAATAGTGGTTAATAATAAAGTTACACCTACGGGATTTTCATTATTCAATAGTTAACACTTTGTTCTTGTTGTTTTATTCTGTTCTAGCCCCCTTTTTTAAATAGGGGTTTAGTTGTAGAATAGTAATTAACGTTTCTAAATGTACCGATTTAGTACATATACTTTTAAAAGTTGTACAATAGCAACAGACTTTTATAAGTGCTTAATTCTGCACATTTTGATGACTTCTCATACATGAAAGGTAGACACGTGGCGCCATTTATAACGTGACACATCATCAATATGTGCAGATTTGCACACTTATGAAAGTTCGTTGCTATTGTACAACTTTTTAAAAGTACACGTACCAAATCGGTACATTCGAAAAAGTTCATTGTTATTTTACTACTAAAATCAATTTAAATATTACGACATGTTAGGTATAACCAATCATTCTACTTTTTATTTTAGCAAAACCCCCCAAAACATGTTGTTGCGATGGCTTTATCCCAAAGAAATAATGGAAAATTTATGAATGTAAGCATAGTTCTTGCAGCTGCGACTAAGGTACGATTTCTCCTTTCCACGACACCATTTTGTTGTGGTGTTCTTGTAGCAGAAAATTGTTGTGTAATTCTGATCTTATCAAAGAACTCGGCAAGAGTTTTGTTCTTGAATTCAGTACCATTATCAGTTCGTACATGTTGAACTTAAATTTGAAGGCTCACTTAGGGTTTCTTGATAAACAAAATGATTAAATCTAAAGCTCCATCTTTCGAACGATGAAACAATACCCATGTGTACTGTGAATAATCATCACAACAACTAACATATATCGTTTTCCATTCATACATTTGACACGCATCAGACCACACAAATCCATATGAAAAACACAAAGTAGCTTATTCGAAGTAAAAGCCGCTTTGGACTTGTGATGTTTCCGATAAATCTTCCCTTGTTCACATGCTGAACAGAAATGAACTTTTTCGAATTTCATTTTTGGAAGACCTGGAACAAGATTGTCTTTCACAAGGTTATTGATTGTGGTGAAATTCAGATGGGAAAGATGTTGATGCCACAACCAAGATTGAGAAGAAGAAGCCTCTGATAGAAAACAAACCAAAAAATTTAAAGCGATATCGTGAAGAGAAATAGTATACAAATTTGACAAACGATCACTAGTAAGCAAATCTACACCCTATTCTGTTCTAACAAAACACGTAGACTTATGAAAGGTTACTTAAAGACTCTTTTCACAAAATTGTCCAACGCTAAATAAGTTATGTCATAAACCTTTGACATATGTCATGAACCAAATCTCCATAGCCAACAACTACCGCAAAATCATCATTACTGAAGCGAACCATTGCAAGAGATTTTTTCACAAAATTCATCAATAAAGCACAATTACCTGTCATATGCTTTGAACATCCCGAGTCAAGAATCCAAAGGCAAATATGGACAATCTGCAATGAATAAAACACCAAAGACATTCAACAAACTTTAGGTACCCTTTTTTGGATGGGTCCCATGGAGTTAGGTGTCTTAGAAATTTTATCTATTTGACGCAAAACTTTGGGAATCCATTTAGCTACGGGTTCAACTAACGGCTGCATTTTAGGAACCACCTATTCGAATTATTCTTAGAACGCACATTCATTCGTTGAAAAGAATCACCAGACTTTTTCCTAAAAGACATCTTGCTAACTCGAGAATTACTTATACTCACATCTTCAACAACATGCATAACATTCATATCATAAGAAGCATTCAATCTAGAATTACAAGAAACATTCATAGCATCATTACATGCATAAACACATAAAGTGTTCACATTGCGTTGATTATTACATAATAACAAGTCTTTGCGAGAATATCACTTAACATCTTTGTTCACATCTGAATTATATGAAGAAGACAAATCAACACATGGTACATTAGACGACCCTTTCTTCTGCTAAATAACACTTATACTCTTAGGTCTCCTAACACTAATTCGTGTGTCTAAATCTGAAAAATGAACAAAATCCTTATTAGTACGCAAAAACTTATTATTCACTTGTTTATCATCATGTTTTGATGATGTTCGCTTACATCTTTTTCTTTTTGTTTTATTTTTTATTTTATTTGAAACACAAGACGTTTTTGTCATAGAAACTGGTGAAATACTTTGCGTCACTTGTATTTTAAGCATTCTTGGAGCAACTACGTTTGAACTATCCAAATTATCATAACCTTTTATAACCTCTTGACATTCATTTTCATTCTTATTGAAACACCCCTTTCCAGACTTAAAATTTGTACAAAAATAAAAAACTTTGCAGAAACGTAAGACCGGGAATGACCTTGTGTCATTCTTTAATAAACTGATAAAAATACATTACAATTAGACCCTTGAAAGTTTCATTATCATAAAGTAGACTCATTAAGCTTTCCAACGATATAAAGAACTCGTTCTAACTACTTACGGTTTACATTTTATGGCAAAAACAAAATTTCAAGAATTGCATAACCATCCAGCCGGTGGGCTGGTTGGCCAGCCGGGCGGCTGGTGAGCCAGCTGGGTGGTTCTCGGCACCTGCACATACACCTAAACTCATTTTGGACACTTTATTATGAAAAACTAACTTCTCAAACTTGATATTACATAAAAATCTTCATAATTCATTAAAACATTATATTACATCATTTTCATACTTGTTTGTGGTCTAAATGACCCAAAAATATATACTTTACGGGGTTTACTAAATGCCCCGTTTCGACTCATTTGCATACACTTTAACAATCTACTAAACAAAAGACTTTTAACCATTACACACAACCAACTTCACATGACACTTGACACTTTGACACATTCATTAACAAACCGTTAGGACATTTGGGGTTCAACCTTGATTTGAGCTCAGTAACTATAAACTAAGCTCCTACGAATATCTTCATTTACACTTAATCCTTGCTTCCAAACCTTAACCTTTTTCTAGACACTTTACCTTCATCGCAAGAACCTATAAAACATTAAATAACTAAACCGTAAGCACGAGGCTTAGTAAGTAATAGACATAACAAGATAATCATATATCATTTTTATACAAAAGCATCACAAGCATCACTTACAAACCCAAAAGCTTAACATCTTATAACTTACTTGCTTCCTTTCATGATCAACATAAGCTTTACCTATCATCATTACATCATAACTAGGCAATCCTCATTCTAACTAGTTTAACCCACTAGTCACATTCTACTCTTAATCCAAGCAACCTAGTTCTTAAGCTTTTCTTATCTTTACACCATCAAATACACAACACAAGCATATAACACAATTAAGATAAACTCAATATAATCTTTTGTTATAGTCAAATTACTTACCTTGAATCCAAGCTAATTCTACCATTAACACCATCATCATCATCATCCAATGCTAGCCTTCATAAACCATAAAATAACAAGGATTTACACAACCCATTAATCATACTGAAATTCCATCATATGATTATATCTTGATCATATGATGAAATCCCTAATTTCCTTACACTTAATTATCAATTAATCTTAACCCATATTATTAAACATCGCAATACTTATTTATAATAGCAATTACCCAAAACCCCCAAATTAAGTAATTGAACCCTAACCCTTAATTCACAATTAATCCAATTAGAATGTTACTTACTTCATGGGAACCTTAGATATGATTGTTGGCTTGCAAAACACTCATAATCCTTCATCATTTTATCATTAAAGTTAGTCTTCTTCTTCCCTATTATTTTCTTTATGTCGTCTCACACAAAACACCACCATCTAATTTCTTTTTCTAGGAAACTATGAAATAATCTAGCATAAATTAGGTATAACTTTGCCTATTTGGCAACAATGGTCCTTCTCGTCTATTTTCTTCCTATTTGGCCACATTAACTTATATAACTCATTTACTACTTAGCAACTTTAGTCCCTTAGGTCTTATTCCTCTTACTTGAGACACATATTCCTCTTACTTGAGACACATGGTATTTTCTAAAATCAATTACATAATATTTATACTTACAGTTTGACTACTGGGTTGACTAACCAATCACATAACGTCTTTAAACTTATAAAAGTCGCAGTCAAACTCATTATATGGCATTATCATAAATAATTACTTAAAATCGGTTTTGAATGTTACAAATCTATCCCTCTTATTTAGATTTCGTCCTCGAAATCTCTTAGTCTATTATTAACCAAAACTCGGTCACATTGACTTCACATTTCATCTTAGCATTCTTTAGCATATACCTAATTAGTTGCATCAACCTATATGGTTTTGCATCTCTGGCCATGCTTTAACACCACTAATTACCCTTAATTCGTTCTACTTCACGCTCATTCCTATCATACTTACACTTTTTCTAATGACAAGCGTCATTTATGTGACATTTATCATTGCCAATATATCGTTATACTAACCCTTTTCACTTTAACATTGCATTCTTACTTATTTCTCATCTAAGATTTTTCACAAAGTCTTCATATCATTTGGAAAATTTACTATTTTGACTTTACATGAGTTAACATTAGTTAATACTTTCTTATTTATTGTAGTCATCTTAACATTCCTTTCATCGTTCCATTATCACACTTTGCCTTCGTTACTTCTTTTTAGTTAATTTTCATCAAGGACTCTAAGTCACTTGAGAAAACTCAATACTTTTGGCTTTATAAATTCAAACTTATATCCTTCGACCTATACTCCTAACGTGTAAAACTTACTTTCTACTAAAGTCCCTAGTAAAAGTCATACTCAAATTCTTGTTTCACCTATCTTATTTCCTACGACGTCTAACTAATCTTAAACTTCCATTTTCTACTTCCTTAATTCCTCTAATGTTATGCCGAGAGCACACAAGCCTACTTATCTATACTTCTTTATCTGCATTGAGAAGCGTCTTAATCAATGCAAATAAAGAAATATAAACTTATGGTTTGGTGATTCATAATTTCTTTATTTAAATGAAGAGGCCTCTTAATCCATTTAAATAATGAGATTATAAACCATCCTACTTAACACTTCTGACATAACACAATTATACGCTTAAGTCTTCATTTCTTTCTATTAATTTCGTAATAATAACTTATTTATTTTCGATATGATCTTTTATAGTCTTGAATCCAATCTCCTTAACTTTTTCTTGAAGGAAACTTGGCTTTCTCCCCGTAGGGATTCGCCCATTATCCATACCCTTATGGTATTACTAATCTTGTGTTGGTCTTTACATTTCATCGTTTGGCTTTTTTCCCGTAGGGATTTGCCAATTATTGATACCCTTGTGGTATCACCAACCTTTACCGAGCATTGGACCCAAGCTATGTTTAATTTATCGTTCTTTACTCTTTTCGTCATCTATATACCTTTCTAGTCATATACTTTTTCATTTCTACTTTTATTGCCTTAAGCCATTCTACCTCACACTTTATCCATCTTTCTTTATATTATACAAGATCTGAATTATACTTGTCATTCTCATGTATTACATATACATATAGGTTTTCACATTTCATTTGTCATTCTCTTGACAACCCCAAATGGGCAACTTTTTAAATTTTCTATACCAAAACATCATTTAGTTCGCTTAACTTTTCGCTTATAACCCTACATAGGTTATTATTACAATATACGCATTAACTTCACTTTATTCAGCACATACATCTCTTTCATTCATTAGTATCATTCTATTCATTCTTTATCATTCATTCGTTTGGTTTCCTTAAGATACAATCGTTTATCCATTTTACTTATCATACATCTTTTTCATATATCTATGAGATTGCATTCATTATTTATCACTCATATTCTTCTCGTACTTAATCACATCATACCATCGCATTATACTTTATTATGTTTTCTACATTATAACTTATCATACTTCATCCCATTTATTGGTAATTCACATAAGCGCTTACTCTTCATATAATAATTATTATTTAAGTAACTTTTTCATAATTCAAACATGTTCACATTTACTTAGCTCATTATTACATACTTTCATCATTAATTATTAGAATGCAATCCTATGCATTTATCTTAGCTTAATAATTTCATCATATACATCTTACATTACTTATATATATAAATAACCTACCATAGACTTTACATTATATAAACATATACTTCTACACTTAACGCTTTTTCGATAAGTGTTTCACATTCTTAGTCACATTCACGATCCCTTAAATCTATGGCAAAATAACATATACCACATTTCATAATCATTCTATGTCCATACATTATCATTCTATTTGCCGCAAGCACCTAATCCACCTTATACTAAGGAATTCACATTCTTCACTACTTATACTTACGGCATACACATCTATGAGTGGTTTAAGTTTAGGAAACCTATAGTAGAAACCTACTTCTTTTAGACCGAAGCTCTGATACCAAGTTGAAACGCCCCTTTCCAGACTCTTGATTTGACCTAAAATTAAAACTTTGCAGAAACACAAGACTGGGAATGACCTTGTGTCATTCCTTAATAAACAGATAAAAAAAAATACAATTAGACCCTTGAAAGTTTCATTATTATAAAGTAGACTCATTAAGCTTTCCAACGATATAAAGAACTCGTTCTAACTCCTTACGGTTTACATTTTATGGCAAAAACAAAATTCCGAGAATTGCAGAACCATCCAGCCAGCCGGATGGATGGCCAACCAGGCGGCTGGTGAGTTAGCCGGGCGGCTCCCTGTACCTTCACACACACCTAAACTCATTTTGGACACTTTATTATGAAAAACTAACATCCCGAACCTGATATTACATAAAAATCTCCATAATTCATTAAAACATTATATTACACCATTCCCATACTTGTTTGTGGTCTAAATAACTCAAAAACATATACTTTACAGGGTTTGCCAAACGCCCCATTTCGACTCATTTGCATACACTTTAACAATCTACTAAACAAAAGACTTTTAACCATTACACACAACCACCTTCACGCGACACTTGACACTTTGACACATTCATTAACAAAACATTAGGACATTTAGGGTTCAACCTTGATTTAAGCTTGGCAACTAGTATTAAGCTCCTACGAATATCTTCATTTATACTTAATCCTTGCTTCCAAACCTTAACCTTTTCCAAACACTTTACCTTCATCACAAGAACCTACAAAACATTAAACATCTAAACCGTAAGCACGAGGCTTAGTAAGTAATAGACATAACAAGATAATCATATATCATTTATATACAAAATCATCATACGCATCACTTACAAAACCAAAAGCTTAACATCTTACAACTTACTTGCTTCCTTCCATGATCAACATAAGCTTTACCTATCATCATTACATCATAACTAGGCAATCCTCATTCTAACTAGTTCAACCAACTAGTCACATTCTACTCTTAATCCAAGCAACCTAGTTCTTAAGCTTTTCTTATCTTTACACCATCAAATACATAACACAAGCATATAACACAATTAAGATAAACTCAATATAATCTCTTGTTATAGTCAAATTACTTACCTTAGCTCCAAGCTAAGAACACCAAGAACGTCATCATCACCAAAACCTATTTTTCACATAAAAGCAATATCAATAACAAGGCTTTACACAACCCATTAATCATACTCAAATTCCATCATATGATCATATCTTGATCATATAATGAAATCCTAATTTCCTTACACTTAATCATCAATTAACCTTAACCTATGTTATTAAACATCTCAATACTTATTTATAATAGCAATTACCCAAAAACCCCTAAATTGGGTAATTGAACCCTAACCCTTAATTCAAAATTAATCCAATTAGAAGGTTACTTACTTCATGGAAACCTTAGATAGGATTGTTGGCTTGCAAAACACTCATAATCCTTCATCATTTTATCATTAAAGTTAGTCTTCTTCTTCCCTTTTATTTTCTTTATGTCGTCACACATAAAACACCACCATCTAATTTCTTTTTCCAGGAAACTATGGATTAATCTAGCATAAATTAGGTACAACTTTGCCTATTTGGCAACAATGGTCCTTCTAGTCCTTTTTCTTCCTATTTGGCCACATTAACTTATATAACTCATTTACCACTTAGCAACTTTAGTCCCTTAGGTCTTATTCCTCTTAATTGAGACATATGGTATTTTCTAAAATCATTTACATAATATTTATACTTATAGTTTGACTACCGGGTTGACTAACCATTCATATAACATCTTTAAAACTTATAAAAGTCATAGTCAAACTCATTATATGGCATTATCGTAAATAATTACTTAAAATCAGTTTTGGGGCGTTACACTTATTTTTTGATTCAAAATTTTCACTTTCACAAGACTCAAAACCTTTTGATTTCAAAGATACAATAATTTCCAAATGTTCGTTTTCTTTTTCCCAAAGACTTACAACTTCATCTTCCAAATTGATGACGATCTTTTATAAAATCATAGTTGGAACATATGGTTTAAGTAAACTTGTTTGCTGAAATGGAGAATCAATCTTTTTAAAAGCTGGATTAATTTTTCCTTGAAAGTAGTCATCCAAAATATTTATCTCTTCATTCATATAACTTGCATTCAAGTTTCCATAATCATAAACAAATTCAACCTTATGTTCTATTGCTCTCTTAAATTTCTCAATTTCCAAAGCTTCATCTGAACGTGTGAGAAGCATCAAAGTATACCCTAGACCAATTACCTTTTCATTATAAAGACTAGGTCTCAAATCTTTTGCTTAACGAAAATAACTTAGATTATTAAAACCTATTCCTTTTCGACCATTATACAATTTATCTTTATAAGACATGATCATGTGTATAGTCTGACGTGTTTGTCCTACTTTATGAAGTTTGTTTTCACAATCGTTTAATCTTTCCAAACACTTTTTAATTTCTAAATCCTTTTTACGTACACACTGCTTCTAACTCTTAAATTATCTTTTGATTTTTTGCGATATTCTTTTGTAAGTTCAACACATTATTATTCATCTCAATTAATTGACAACTCATCTTATTATACAAAATCTCTTGAACATCTATCTTTTGTCTATGATGTCTACCATTAACAAAAAGATAAGAAAACTTGTACACTTTTCAATTTCTAAATCCTTTTTACGCACACACTCTTCTAACTTTGAAATTCTCTTTTGATTTTTTGCGATATTCTTTTGTAAGTTCAATACATTATTATTCATCTTAATTAATTGTAAACTCAATTTATTATACAAAATCTCTTGAGCATCTATCTTTTGTCTATGGGAGGTGATTTGCACACTCCACAAAATGATTGGGTCACTCTAATTTATTATGTTTGGACACTTATACCCTTACACATGTGAAAATATAAATTAGAGTGTCCTAATCATTTTGTGGATTGTGCAAATCACTTCCCTTTGTCTATGTTGTCTATCATTATCAACAAGAGAAGAAAACGTGATCACATATTGTTCTTTTTCTTTCTTAAGTTTTTCATAGTGTGCTTGACACTCAGTGTGAGTATTAATCACAACATGTTTAACTTTAAGTTTTTCTTCTAATGTTTTCGTATGAGTAAACAAATCATCATTATTTTCTTTCAACACTTTGATTTCATCATCAATCTCACTACTTTTCTCCTCAAAAGTGTTTACTTGATTTTTTAAAACATGATTTTTATCTTGTAAAGCTTTGTTTTGAAGTTCTAAATCTATGCTTTGTTGATTTGCTTTCTCAATACGATTTTGACATTTAGCAATCTTTTGTGTAAACTTAACTAATTTATCAACTAATTGATCTTTGTCTTCAGATTCATTATGATCAATTTTTGATTAATCATGATCATTTTGAGATACAATAAGATTTTCATCAAAGTTTTCACTAGCAAGTTCATTTGCATCATGAAAAAATTCTTGTTCATCATCATTGTTCACAAATAAACCATAATTAAGTTCAGACTTACCATAATAATATGAAGTTTCATCAAATTCATATTCACTTTCAGAATCAAAGGAGTAATAGGATACCTCGGTAATAGTATCTTTGTTAGATGATGAGCTTACCTCTTAATCAGAAAAAAATCTTTTCCATCTTAGCCATGAAGACCATATTAGCACTTAGCTCCTCTTTCGAATCACTACTTATTTTCATCCAAGTCTGGTCCTCATTAAAAAGCACTTGATCATCATTATCCTTCTTTGAAAGCATCATATTTATCTTGTAGTAGTTGTAGTCCTTGACTTTTGCTTTTCGAAAATCTTTAGCAAAATGACCATCCTTCTTGAAATCATAACACTTAACCTTGCTCATATCCCTTTTTCTTTCCATTTTCTGTCTTTTCCACTTGCTTCACATACTCTGGTTTCTTATTTGCAGAAGTAGATGTTGAAGAAGTTCTCAAATTGTTGTTCATTGGTTTAGCATAAAATTTCTTCCTATAAAAAGCTTTTGCTAACAACGCTGTTATCTTTTTTTAAAATATGATATTTTCATCATCACTTTCTTCTGAATCTGAATCAACTACAACTTTCTCTTTGCTTTTACTCACTTTTATTTTCTCAACAACCAAAGCTAAAAGATCTAAAACAACAACAACTTCTTTCTTTTTTATACCCATTGCTTCGTTCACATCACCTTGGTTTTGCTTTAGAATGTTGTAAAGAACATCAATGTTTATGTCCATTAAGTTCTTTGTTTATCTTATTAGTGTACCATATAGTTTCCATTCGGGTAGCAGATTGTTCAAGAACTTGTAATTCAACTCACAATTATATTTCTTAAATCCACACTTCTTTAAATCATTAATTACTTGTAAGAATCGAATATATGTATCCAGTAATTGCTCTCCTTCAGTAGCCTTGAATATCTCATACTCATACAGTATAGCAGCTTTCCTATCTTGTTCACCATATTCGGAACCGAGCATCTGCATTTCAAGTGCATCCCACAACTCTTTAGTAGTATCGTTACTGTCAATGAGAGAATAAATGTCACTTGGAAGCCCTTGAATCAAAAAAGACCTTGCAAGATGATCAATGTTTCTAATCCTCTTCTCTTCAATAGTATACAATGATGGATCTTTACGAACAAGAGGTACATTTGGTGTCGTTTCATCAAGTGACACTTGAGAAATAACAGGCAATGGTTGTTCACCATGAATAATAGACCGCATTAACAATTCACAATCTGTCCTTTAATGTTGTTCATAAACCTTTCACACCACTAGGAGTATTCACCCCGATATAGTAATGGAATACGCATAGCCAAACCAACAGTAATCACATCATGACTCATCTTGTCAACTAAAATGATTAACGGTCGTTGAGATTCTTAAGTAACAAAGGACTAACGGTGTTAATAAGTTTAAAGTTGGGGGTAAAAATTGACAAAATTAACTAGGGCTTGTAATATGAAATTAAAGAAACCCTATACCCTTTTGAACTATATAACTCGCATGAATCTTGAACTATATAACTCGCATAAATCTTGAATGATAGAAGAACTAGTTAACGCGCATGTATCTTGAACGATATAAAAACTAGTTAACGCGCATGTATCTTGAACTAGTTAACTCGCATGTGCTGGAAATATTCAACTCGCATCAATTCCAAGAGTTTAAGCCGCAAGAATTTTATGATCTAATTCGCATGAAATCAAGAATGCAACTCGCATGATTTTCTTTAAAAGTCAACTCGGATAACATGATTTAAACTCGCATAAGATGATCGAGATAACATAGATTTTAACATCGCATTAAGACTAGAGATTTTTAGATTTTACAACTCGCATGTGTAGTTTACAATACACATGAAATGAAACCTGTGAATTAAAGTCGCTTAATTCTGATAAAGGAAATTTTCATAAACTGAATCAAACTCGCATCAACCCAACTCACATAATTTGGTTCAAACTCACTCGTGTACTCGCTTCTTTACTCACATAAACTGGAAACATGTAAACTTGTTTAGTCGCATAGTTTGTCACATAAATTTGTTCTTTACTCGCATACGTTCCTGTAAACTTGAACTAAAGTCGCATACTACTCGCATAAACCATGACTTAAGTCGCATGAGTTTTACCTGCATAAACTGATTCACAAATTCGCATAACCTATAAAATATGAACTTACAACAATAGATCTCGCATAAAAACAGTTACCCAAAAAAATACGCGTGTTCATGTACATTTCCAGCAAACCTATGCGATTTCATAAATTTTCGAACTCAAAACACACAAAACTCACTCAAAATCACAAATTTTGAAGATTTGAATTCAAACTTTTTGCAAAATCACGTTTTATCAATAAAATAACATGTAAACCCACTACTTTTAAGCTCATATCACAAACAAAATGAACGATTTGTCTAAAAAATATATTTTGTTACCTTTTAACTAAAAAAACACAACCAAATTCGATTTATAATCGTTTTTACTCAAATCTTTTCATAGATTTATGTTTTTAAACACTTTTAAGAACTAAAACCACAAAGATTTAGTATTAAAAGTATCTAAAACTCAAAAAGTCTTCAAAATGACGTGTAAAAAATCAACTTTTAATTCGAATTTGATGTTTTCTCCGCTTATGCAATGAACGTGTAAAAATGACGGTAGCTTGGTAGGCTTTATACAATGAACACTTCGAAGTGCCACGTGTTACAAACATAAAATGTGCAAGTTAACTTGTGTACTTGCTAAAAATGTGAGTATACCCTTGCTAAAAATGTGAGTATAGTTTCTAGTATACTATATGGATATAAAAAGTATTTTTCCTTGATCATAACTTGATGTGTTTAAGCAATTATTTATTTATAGTTTTATACCTTTAGTGATTATGGCGACGATTAAAATCTATTTATTTTAAATTTTATGTAATACGATTTAATATTTGTCGTCAATAAAACTTAGCATGTTATTTATATTAACATGATTTAGTTGTTTAATTAGCTGACATACTTTTCTATATAATTAAACTTTTACTCAATATATCTACGTGGATAGGAGGAGATAGGATTGATTTCACTAAAACAATCATTTTCAGAAAACTTTATATATAAGTAACGAAAAAGCAAGTAACAAAAAACAATACAATACACAACGAAAAGTGCAACAACAACCCTCAACACACGAAGGTTCATTAATACTTGCTGTCACGCATCCACGTACATACTACTTAAACACCCTTCTCACCCTTCTATTTTTCACATACACGTTTCTAAAGAAAAAAACCCTTCGATAAAAACCAATAGCAAAAACAACAAAACCATGTGCGGTGGTGCAATGCTTGCCGATCTCATCCCTCGTTCACGTCGCCTCAACTCAACCGATGTTTGGTCCACTAATCACATCTTCAACAACAACAACAACAACAACAACAACAACCCTTTTGAATCTGAATTTAACTACTTTGTCAAACAAACTAGTCATGCTCATCATAAACGTCAAAAAAACTGTCATGATCATCATAAAGGACCAAGTTTTTTCCATCATTCAGGCAACTTTCTTTATTATATCCACTTCTTTGTTTACTTATTTCATAAATGAAATTTGCTTAAGAAAAGTGTGCAGTTGCGCTTTTTTCAAAAGCAAAACGAAAAAGCTCTTTTCTAAAGCTCCTATTATACGGAACTGCTCTATTTTAATTGTCTTATGTGCTGTTAGCTATAATAAAAAAAATAAATGATCTTTAACAAAAGATTTGCTTTAGAAATATGATCTATTGCTGTATTCAAGAGCAAAACAAGGGTTTTGTTCTCTAACTCTTTAGAATGCTAATTTTGCTGGCCCCCCCCCCCCCCCCCGTATCAGTAACCAATTACTTTTAGGTGCAATTACTCAAAGTTTATGTCACAATGTACCCGTGCCTGTGTGTGAGAAGCTCCCAACCAAACAGATTGTTTTGGGTTTGGATATGTGGATATTTCGTTTGTGTATGTATTGCGAGGGACTGAGACAGTTAATTTTCAGTCAAAAAAGAAAAAAAACTAACTTTTAAGTCATAAAAGACCATGGCGAAACTGTTTTGATAGCACACAAAATATAAGTTTATAAATAATCTTCATCATTCTTTATAATAGGTGTGGTGCATGAAACAAGCAACAAGAAAAAAAGACAAAGAAAGAATCTATACAGAGGAATCCGACAGCGTCCATGGGGAAAATGGGCAGCAGAGATTCGTGATCCTAGGAAAGGTGTTCGTGTCTGGTTAGGTACTTTCGACACTGCTGAGGAAGCCGCTAGAGCTTACGACAAAGAAGCTCGAAAAATACGAGGAACAAAAGCTAAGGTTAACTTCCCAAACGAAGGTGAAAACCACGACCACTTTGACACTAAGCCTGTTGTCAAGTCGAGTTTCGAAAACGTTTTTGTTGAAGAGAAAAAGTCTGAGGAGGTTGTTGTACAAGAAGAGAATGAGGTGCAAAAGCTATCTGAAGAGCTTATGGCGTATGAGTCGTATATGAAGTTCTATGAAATACCATATCTTGAAGGCGAATCGACACCTGTGGTGGCTCCTCCGGCGAACCCTGACGGTGGTGGTGTTGGTTCCATTGAGCTATGGAGTTTCGATGATCTTTGATGATGTTGTGTAATAAAATGTTTGTACGTTTTGTTTTGAGTTAATTTTAGTTGTTTTAATTTTGAGATATATATTTGGCTACGTACTTTAGCTTGTATCTCTTTTGATAAACGATTTGTACTCTATTGTTAATTAATGCAATGATTATTTGTTTACATTTCATAATGATTAATTGAGCTCATAGATAATCAGATTTCTTATCAGTTTTATACAACTAATCAACACTTTTATTCAATGAAGTCAAGGTCAAAAACTCAAAACACGTCCATTCATGGGTAGTTTGTTACATGCATTTGACTCTTGTACTAGTTATAGTTGTTGATGTTGAATACGTCTCTGACTTAAAACATATACTGTAGAAAATATAAAAATGCGTGATTTTAATCATTATGTTTTAAGTTAAAAGCATAAGTTGATATGTAAACTGTTCTCGAATATTCATTTAATTACCAAGCATTTGAGGTTCTCATGTATTCATGAACTTGAATAACATTTGACTTTAGGATTATCGAAGATATTGACCTTTAATTATATTTAGGTTGAACTTGGAAGAGGTATTGTTTTGACTTATGTCCGACAAAATCCAAAAAACAATTCTCATAGCATTTACGATTTAAGTTCATTTGGATATTAAACTTTTATTAGATATTGAGGACTCATCTCCGCCCTCCATCTTCATATGATCCAACGAATAAGATTAAATTCACAATTTTCATTACAAGGGTTATTTCGTTCAATATAAAAGAATTTTTTTTAGTAACCGTCTCATTTAATTCACACACATAGTATGTGTTTTAGTTTCGATCTATTTTTTTTCTCTCTTCGACCAACGAATAACTTAACTAATAGAACAAACTTATCGATTGCTTATCGTCTTCTTCAATCGATCATTTTTTTCTTCTGTCGATTATATCCTTCTTTAATTCATTAATATCAGGTTATATTTAACTGATTTGTTTATATTATATTTTTTTATTTTTAGTTTTTTTTCGAATAAGCTAGCTTATTAGCTTATTTTGATTTTATTAATCAGGTTTTATGGATTCTAGCCATTCCAATGCGCGATCTATTGTTTCTCATAATTCTGTTTCGTCTGATGTTGCTGTTGGAGGTTCTGTTCCGTCTAGTACTGTTCTTAATGCTTTTGCTAAAGAGATTGTTGCTTATGAAAATGATAGTAATGAGACTCATGCTGTTAAGAGTAAGTTTATGTTCATAATCTTTTTTTATTCAATTTGTGTGCTTATTTTATCTGAATTAAGCTGTTTGTAACTTATTAGTTATTAATAAGCAGACTTTGTTTATTATTTGTGATATCATATATGATATCACATCTTTTATTTATTATATATATTATTTGTGATATCATATATGATATGACATGTCATATTTCATTTGTTTTAGATATATTATATGTGATATCATATATGATATCACATATAATATATCTAAAACAAATGAAATATGACATGTCATATTTCATTTGTTTTAGATATATTATATGTGATATCATATATGATATCACAGCCTGTGTTTATAATATA
This sequence comes from Tanacetum coccineum, assembly GCA_026074375.1. NCBI lineage: Eukaryota > Viridiplantae > Streptophyta > Magnoliopsida > Asterales > Asteraceae > Tanacetum > Tanacetum coccineum. Next base: position 16,661 of record BQNB010095582.1, read on the forward strand.
TATAATTTATGATATCATATGTGATTTTTTTCATTTTCTCTTGAAACATCTTACTTATTTTTTTCATTTTCATTTTATTTTTTTCAGAGTTGAATGCGTTGTGTACTCCTGAATCGTTTGTTACTCATTCTAATTTTGATACTCCTGGTGGAACTGTTTATTACATTCCAAAAGTTTTTGCGGATGTTTTACTAGTTAAAGGGACTATTTATGATTCAGTTGAGGATTGTGTTGTTGCATATATGTAGTATGCTGCAGAAGCAGGGTTTGTAGTTAGGCGTTCATGTTAAAAAAGAATGTTGAATGGAGATGTTAAACAAAAGTATTTAGTTT
>BQNB010095583.1:0-25833 GCA_026074375.1 Tanacetum coccineum
CATAAAGGCTTATGACTATGACTAGTAATAAGGACCAAAGACCCCTAAAACCCTCCCATTGTCCCCTTGACCGAACCCCCCCCTTGGAGCTTAAGTCTTGACTTCCAAATAGTAACTTGGACTAGGATTGATATACATAAGCATGCACACTAGTTAGTTTTCTCACACATTCATTTCCTTAGCAAGAAAACTTCACAATTTCTCTCTTTCTCTTCTCCCTAGCCACGGCTTGAAAACAACATACACACCCAATCCATACAATTTTATTTACCACATATTCAAGTGATCTAACATCATATCTAGGATACCTCAAGATGATTTGAAGCATTGGTTAACCATTTGCAAGTGCGGAAACAAGAAAAGGAAGCTAGGGTTTTTATAGGAAATCTAGGGTTTTAAAGGGTGCAAGTTTGGTTTTAAGGTCTAAACAAGGGTTTAGGACAAATCTCTCATCATCATACATCAATACAAGGTTATTTAAAAATCTTTATGTCTTTACTCTTATAATTTTTAGGAATATATATGTTCTATATAGCTAAATCACCATTTAGGGCTTTTAAACATGTTAAATGGATAACTTACTTATGATTATGATTTTTAACACTTTTACATATGATATGTTATTGTTAATATCATGATATAATGGAAATATAAGTATGTTAACATGTTGGTTTAAGTGGAAAATGTTTAGGTATAAACTTGTACATAAAAGTTACTTAAGGAAATTTATGATTTTATGTAAAAGTTATGAACTTGTTATCTTGGACAAATAGACAAATCATGGACCTAAGGACATTACTATATGTATAACATAGTATATTATGAGTTATTAAGAACTTGTGGAAATTTCCTTAGTTGAAAAGTATATAAAACAAGTTAAACAAATAAGTATATATATGTATCATAAGGGGGCTGTTTAGATTCGAAATCCAAACAGTGGGTTTGACATTTTATAAAGATAATACGTCTCATGACGATTCCAAAAAGGTAAGAAACTCGAAAAACGGATTAATAACGAAAAAGATACGCTAATTACGAGTTATACGTTAATTAAACGGATTTATAAAATAACTTTTATAAATATTATACAAAACAGAAAGTTTGGTAGTTTTAACAGATTATACATATTTTTAGGATTCCAAAACAATAAGAAACGTAATTTTTCGATTAAAAACGAAGAAGTTATGAATTACGCAAGTTTATATACTTAAAATGTATAAAAATATTTTTATAAAACTATTTTTATAAAAAGTTACTGTTCATGACAGAAACATTAATTTTTGTAAACTTCATAAATAAATAGAACTTTCAATTACGAGAACGTGCTCGAAAGAATTACTAAAAACGGAGCTAAAACGAATAAAATACGACGTTTACGATAATTCGAGTTTATAAAAGTAATTTTATAAACTATGAACAGTAAAAATTACTGTTCATCAGCAGACCCCACTTATTAAAAATGTGATAATTTTGATAACAAAGACGTGGTCGAAGGAATCGCTAAAATCGGGATTAAAACGAACAAGTTATTGCATTTACGGGTATTACGACAATTAAATTTATAAAAGTAAATTTATAAAATGTTATGAACAGTAAAAGTACTATTTAGCAGAAGGTTATAAAATATAAAAATGTAATATTTATATACATCATCTCAATACGAAGACGTGGATGTAAGAAACGCGAGAAACGGGTTTAAAACGGGAAAATTATGCTAGTTTTACTAAAATGATAATTATAAATGTTTTTACTCTATAACAACGATTTCTAAATTACAAATAGACGGTGATGAAGCTATATAGAATTATATGTGGTTACCAGAGTACTATATTACTAGGGAGTTTCATAATGAGGCCTCTTCGGGGTGGCGTATCGACGAGTTGTTCGATTTACGATTTAAAGTATCCTAGCTCCTCATACGTCACTACATGACCTCTTAAATTATGATAGCCCGAACGATAGTATGATGTAACTAACATAGACTTGTATATGATGTTATTTAATCAAAGCGATTAGTGCTTATACGACCTATGTAAATTTAGGTTGCATTCGATCATTTACGTGATGTGCTATCTGTGATATTTGAATTATCAGTACTCGAGGTGAGTTCAAAGCCCCACATTTTTACGATTTCAATGATTTATAACTTTGGGGTGGAAACATGCTTTGTTTTATAAATTGGACGCAAGTGTATATTTTATATTGAATACGTGTTTGCCTAAGTAGCGATAACCCAAGTTGAGCCCATTATCATGAACTGTCAATTGCATAGATGTAGTTGTTAAATGATAGTAAAGTATGACGTTATTTAATGATATCAAATATCCCCTCACTTGAATCCTACTTGTCCTCAAGTGGACTTTAGAAAGATTTTAAAACTGTATCCTAACCGAGGTTAAGGATTTTTTCGTTAAACATTTCTTTCATGTTCAGTCACCTATACAAAACCAAGCTCCTCACGAAATATGGAAATAAAATCACTCAGATCACTCAACTAATCTAGGGTGTATCATTTTAGTGGTACGCTCATTTGCTCAATCGTGATTAGCTTCGTATCATAGGCTTGGAAAGGATACACATCTCCACCTCTAAAGCTAAGGAGTAATAAGTCAAAAGGTAAATTGGGTATTTATTAGAAGGCTCGGGTTTTTAATCATTCTTATTAAGATGAAGAATGATATAGGGTGTGGAGCTTCTGACTTTCACCAGAGGTCGTCGTCAAACAAGGCAGCTGAGACATGAATACATGGCCGTATCGACGGAATAGACATCCATGCTCGTACACATCCTCATTCGAGTAGATCCTAAGGTTAGTTATCAGGAAAGGGAAGTAAAATTGTTGTTAAATAAAATAACCAAACAAATAGATTAAAGCCAACAAATAAGGTGCGGTTGCTAGTAACTTTCCCCGGCTGTTCCATGACAAAGACTCGAACTTATAAACAAACGTCTCGATCATAGATGACAATGACAACCTAAGTTGGCATTCCCATAACGGTCAACTTCCCTTACATCCTGAACTTTACATACTTTTACAAAATAAGTGGTGATATCAGCCACTTTTGACAATACTTTACATCGTTGATTTTTGTGCGTATCAACGAATAATCAATCATTTCAAATAATTTCATCGGTGTAAGCTCTATGAACTGACTATCTTTTTCATCATTCATATTTTTTTTCAACAATGCATCATAAATCTCAGTGTAATTTCACCGTCTTCATAATCATCATTTGTCCGGCTAATTTTCTCTTGAACTTTTCTTCTTTCGGACATAATACATAATTGTGAAAGTAGCAAAAACACACGAGCTACAAACATTCCCATTGTATTGTGCAATTTTCCCGACCATTACATAGATAGAGAAATTTTCACTTTGCCGTAGGAACTACAAAACTTTACACGAAAGCGACTAACAACATTTGATCAAATAGGCTTTAATTTACACGGTAGACTAAGGTGTAAAGGTGAAACGAAACAATTTTTAATTGGTGAGGAAAGAAAGGAATGGTTCAGCAGGTTGTTCTAGGGGTATCTTTACTCTAAAAATGAGAGTAAGCAAAAGGGTTACACGGGGGTTAACTAACCAGTGTAGTTAGTTAATATTACAACATGTAGGCTTTTTGGTTTAATCTTAGAAATTTACCAGTCAAGAATGTTACTCCATCTAAATCCATAGTACTCATTATTGAGGTCTCGAGTGATATACCAGACCAAGTTCTAAAGTCTACTACATCACCTGCACACTTATATTTTTGTGGAATTTTAGTAAGCAATTAGAAATGGATAGGCTTAATTCTCACAAATAGACATTAAGGGTTATAGTGCGCTAGGTAATGTAACTAGTGATTTTTCACAAAAAGTTATGCTATTTTTTTAAAAATTTGATCCATTTTTAGACATGTTAGCATTTTATTTGTGCAAATGAGGACAAGTACGTTCTAATTCTCCACCTCCCCACTTAAATTATACAACGTCCTTGTTGTATAGGCAAACAGTTAAATAATATGGGAAAAGAATTAGAAGGAGGAAACTTCCTTGATAGTTTGCTCCGGATGGTTTTCCATTTTGAGTATTTGAGCAAGAAGAGTGTTAACGAGGGCTTCAGAATGCCCAAAAGAGGTCAACACGAGGTATTTTCAAAATATACATTAAAGTCGGTTTCGTTTACAGCAAGGTCCAGCAGAAAAGTTAGAAGACATTCGTGTAATTCGTGCTTTCGCTAACCTACAATACAAGCAAACAATTAAACACACAACTGTACAGGTTACAATACGCAGTATCCCAAACCCTAGGATACATCGTATGTAAACCTGTGAAAACAATTAAATACTAGAATTTAAATACTGAAATTAAAAACTGATAATTGTCCAGACATGCATACGCCGTATCCAGAGGGGTTCGATACGCCGTATGTATGTCTGGGCAGACAGACTCAATATAAAATTAAAATTCAAACAATTTAAATGCGACAAACAATTAAAAACTTAACCGGGTTGTCTCCCGGGGAGCACTTTTGTTTCAGCCGGTCTTTAAGTTCGACCTTTTCCTTCCTTACGGCTCATTCATCCATAAAGACCCTCTTGATTATGCTAGAGGCAGGCTTAACGCTTTTAAAAACCAGTTTTTCTTCCCCGACCCTTAAAGTAACTTTTCTTTTATAGACGTCGATCTTGACATGGGCAGTGGACAGGAATGGTCGCCCGAGGATCAAAGGAACATCGTTATCCTCGGGTATGTCCAAGATGACAAAGTCAATGGGGAAAACAAATTTGCCAATCCTAACTAGCACATTAGCGGCAATGCCTTTTGGTTGCTTTATGGTTCTATCGGCCAATTCAATGGTCATCCTAGTGTGAGACAAATCACCTAGACCAAGGTTGGTATAGGTAGAGAATGGCATAACACTCACACTAGCTCCTAGGTCAACGAGGGCTTTATCAAAACAAATGTTATTAATTAAACAAGGTAAGGTAAAGCTCCCTGGATCTTTTTCTTTCTGAGGCAGTATGTCATCATAAGCATCTAGAATATTTGCTCCATGTGCCTCCTTTAAACCATCACAGCAGTAGTTGTGCAGTCGCCTTGGGAAGGGGACTGTTTCGGGAAACATGAATCTGTGTTGTGATCCCGATACGGACACTTGCTCCTAGGTCAACAAGAGCTTTATGAAAACAGATATTATGAATAAAACAAGGTAAAGTAAAGCTCCCTGGGTCTTTTTCTTTTGGAGGCAAGGTGTGATCATAAGCATCTAGAATATTCACATCGTGTACCTCTCTATAGTCATCACAACTGAAGTTTTGCAGTCGATTTAGAAAAGGGATTGTTTCAGACAATATGCTCCTGTGTTGTGTGCCCGATACGGTGTATGGACCACATCCAATACAGTGTATCCCAAAAAAATCAGCTTTAGCAGTTGAGATTGATTTAACTTGGTCTCGAGGGTTTGTTTCCGTAGAGCTGGGCAAGCTTCCAAATCCTCTCTCTTGTAATACCTTACTCATCTAACCGATTTGTATTTCTAAGGTTTTAATCGAAGCTCATTGGTTTCTTATTGCTGCATCAGTGGAAGCTCAAATCTCTTTGATTATGTTCGAGTTTTCTTCATGCCTTTTAGCTGATTCTGTCATAATATTGGTCAGTGATTCTTCCAGGCTTGGTCTTCGATCAGGATACGAAGAGTTTACATTGTTTTGTTGGTAGAATCCTGGCCCTGCTGCTCTATATTGTCCTCCAGGTTGATAGGGTGCACCGAACTATGTATAATAAGCTTCTTTTAAAGTTTTCCCTTCTTCCTTTTATGGACAATCCTTTGTATAGTGTGGTCCCTTGCATAGTTTGCATCCGACCTGAGCAGCGTACACTTTCTCATTTACTTTCTTTATTTCTCGTCCGAGATTGTTGAGTTGCCCGTTAGAAGTTTCAGTACTTTTGGTCCTTGATGATATTCCATTGTACCATTTCTGGGAGTACTCAGCCATTTCTTGGATGGCTATTTTAGCATCAGCAGCAGTTTTGGAAGGTATGGCACCCTTTGAGTCCAAGATTTGTCGAGTTGGAATATGAAGCCCATTGTAAAACAAGATGACTTCCTGCATATCGGTCAAATAATGTTGAGGACACTTTATCAGCAACTCTTTAAATCTTTCCCATGCACAGAAAAGGCTTTCATCGGGTTCCTGCTTGAAGTTGTTGATTTCCTCCATTTTCTTTGCGGTACGGGCAGGTGGACACTATTTGTTAAGAAATATAGTTTTGAGAACCTCACAGGTTGTAATTGATCCTGACGGATGATTCCTTAGCTATCTACTTGCAGCTCCAGTGAGGGATACAGGAAAGGCTCGAAGCATGATTTGATCTTGAGTTACCTTTGGGATGTGAAATAAGTCAACAATCTCTAGAACCTTTTCGATGTGCTCATTTGCATCTTCGTGTTCTGAGCCACTGAAAGTATTATCATGGATTTCCTTGAGAAATTGCCCCTTCAATTCAAAGGAAGTGTCTTGGTTGATTGTGGGCCTAGTAACTCCTGACCCGTAATTTTCTCGGGTTTTGCTCATATATTGTTCCATTGTTTCCGTCATTGTTTCTCTTACTTCTTCCTCTGGTTGTTCTAGGATGTTAAAATTGTGATCGAACTCCGGTGAATTCGACTCTACTAGACTTAGTGTATCGAAAATTCTCCTCCTTGAATGAATTTTGTGTTCCGGGTTTTCAAAAGGTGAGAGCAGTTCCTATGTAGGACTTCTTGTCATGCGCTACCTGATACAAATGACAATAAATCAGTAGGATATGTCCTGATGAGAAAAATCAAATGTAGAATCAAAACAAATGGATTTTTACTACTGTTACTGTATCAGATAACAAATATGCCATATTCAATTATGTCTGTTGAATGCCAGTACGCCGTATAGAGTTCAAGGAATACGTCGTATTGTTTGGAAAACAGATAAGCCGTTTGGACTGTGAAACTCAATACGTTGTTCTGATCAGAAGGTTTGATACGTCGTATCCAACTAGTGGATACGGCGTATCAGGTGATCAGTCAGAACATAATACTATTTAAAACAATTAAATGCAGGAATTTAAATAAACAATTTAATCACACAATGCGAATAAATACAAATAGAATTTAAATAATTAGATTACACTAAATTAAATTAATTTAAGGTTAGAAATACTGATAAGAATAAGGTTTAATAATTTCACTCCTCGGCAGCGACGCCAAAAACCTGATGTGCTGTCGTGTAGGGTCAATTATTTGATTATCAAGTTTTAAATTTATATTTAGCCGACAAACCTAAAACAACACTTTTAACGGGCGGAGTACCCGGTCAAGATGGAGTTTCATGGTAAGTAGGGTGTCGAACACTAAGAGTGGAAATTTAATCCTATATTCTATCAGTATTTTAATTAGTTTATTTACTGGTTAAACCTATGCTATGTACGTTGTCTAAAGATATAGGGGGTTTTCAGCCTGAGATACTGACACATGTTTGGTGGAAATATATACCAATTCAATACAATAAACACAAAAGAGGAAGATTAGAAGATAGAAAAGCGGTACAAGCCAAATGATAGAAAACTGTATTAGCCATATAAAATCCGGTTCAATGCTGGTTTATTTGTTTTAGTGCAATGATTTACTTATCTCGAAGCGGCATATCATTCTTAAGACTTAGGCGAGACATCATCCTAAGATCTAGACACGATTAATCCTGTCACAATTAAATGCATCCGCATAAAGCATCCTTTAGTTTAATTATAATCTATCTTAGAGAATTAAAGCAGTGGTGATCCTGTTAAAACCCTAGCCTAACGGGACTTTACCCACTTATTGTTTAACGGTGTTTTATATATTGGTAATCTACTATTACAATCTTTATAAGTAAATTAAGAGTATGATTGCTGAAACATAAATGGGTCACCTACCGGTCCAACTAAGCTCATAATTTAAAGGCAAAGACAGAACATTATTTGTGATCCTATTGGTCCAGGCATATGAAACATAATATGGAGAGCTATACCGGTATCTACATTACTTGGTCCATATCACTAGACCCAGTTGAATGATAGGTCCCATATTCAAACGCATAAACAAGTATGAGGTGATAAACATAATTAAACAATCAACGATTAATTAAGAAATCGATTTTAAAACAAACCAAACATTAAACTTTCATTAAGATGGCTAACACTCGAGAGTATTAGCCCACAACTATTGTAATTATACAAGCGTAATCAAATAATGAAAATCAAACGATTAAGAGAATAAAAATTACACGATGTCTTCTATGGATTCGTGATCAATGCTTGACCTTGGTGGCTGATCTTTTCTTCCTAAAATTCGACTTTATGAGTAATGGTATAAAGAATATGATATTGCACACTGAAAACTTGTTTTTGAGTCTTCTATTTATAGTTGCTGAAAAATACTCGATACGCCGTATCCAGCAAGGTCGATACGGCATATTGAGCTGGATTCCTTGGAGTGCGTGCTACATTCGTAATAAATCTTTGATATCATTTCTAATTTACTTGATTTACTGTATCTTTGAATAGTTATCTTCATGGATACGGCGTATGTAGACAGAGTGAATACGCCGTATTTAGAATTGGTTAAACGCGTTTTCTTGTGAAGTCTTGGCGCTGATATGCCGTATCTCTTTAGTTGGATACGGCGTTTTGGTGAAAATTCAAAAATCTTCAAATGTATTTGTTTTAGCTCCAATTTATGCGCCTATTAGCGTGTCTTCACAAAACACTCCTGAATTACTGCATTTATCAACTTTAAAGCAATTAAGTACCAAATAATGCAATAATTATATAAAAGTGGGCAAAACATATGGGATGAATGATATAATAAAGTGACGTTATTTGATGTCATCAGTATGCAGTGCGAAAAGCCCACAGAGCGTCATCAAGTTTTCTTGACCAAATAGCAGGATTTTCTTTAACAGTCTTTTCAAGAATTCTTTTGAGGGCTCTGTTTGTGTTTTCAACTTGACCACTTGTTTGAGGATGGTATGATGTAGAGAAATGGTGACTAACTCCATATCTCTTCATAGTCTTTTCCTATATCTTGTTACAGAAATGAGTACCTCGGTCGCTTATTAGAGCTTTGGGCATTGCGAAATGGCATAATAGTTTCTTCAAGAAAGAGATAACCACTCGAGTATCATTGGTTGGTAAAGCTTGAGCTTCGGCCTATTTAGATACATAATTGACAGCGACAAGAATGTATTCAAACTTATATGATTTTAGGAATGGTCCTATAAAGTCGATACCCCATACATTGAAAATTTCACATACTTGAATGTTGGTTAAGGGAATCTCATCACGTTTTGATATATTTCTCATCTTTTGGCATGCTTCGCAAAGGCGAACTAGAGTATGAGCTTCTTTTATGATTGTTGGCCAGTAAAAACCTGAATCAAGGACTTTTTTAGCGGTTACGTTTGGTCCATAATGTCCACCGGTTGGTCCATGGTGACATTGATCTAAAATGATTCGGGTTTCTGGTCCATAAACACATCGTCTAATCATACCGTCAAAGCATACTTTGAAAAGATAGGGTTCTTCCCAAAAGTAGTGTTTGAGGTCAGAGAAGAATTTGTTCTTTTGTTGGTACGTCATCCCTTTTGGTATAATATCACCCACCAAATAGTTTGCAAAGTCTGCGAACCATGGTTCATCTCTGGTGTTAATTTCCATAAGCGTTTCTCCAGGAAAGTTGTCGTCAACTTCACTGTCATCACTTGTCTTGTTATTGTCAGTCCGAGATAAGTGGTCGGCAGCAACATTTTCTGTACCTTTTTTATCTTTGATTTCTATATTGAATTCTTGTAGGAGTAGAATCCATCGAATAAGACGGGGTTTTGCGTCTTGTTTCTTAAATAGATGTTTAAGAGATGAGTGATCAGTGTGAACAATAGTTTTTGATAGTATAAGATAGGATCTAAATTTGTTGAATGCAAAAACTACAGTCATAAGTTCTTTCTCGGTTATGGTGTATTATTGTTGAGCTAGGTTGAGATTTTTGCTTGCGAAATAGATTGGGTGAAAGTTTTACCATCTTTTTAACCTAAGACAGCTCCAACTGCGAAATCACTTGCATCGCACATAAGTTCAAACAAAAGATTCCAGTTTGGGCTTACGATCACAGGAGCACATGTGAGTTTCTCTTTTAATAATTCGAATGCTTTTTGACATTCATCATCGAATTCGAACAGAGTATTTTTTCAAGCAGCTTAGTTAGAGGTCGGGCAATTTTTGAGAAATCTTTAATAAATCTTCGGTAAAAACCGACATGTCCTAGAAAGCTTCTAACACCTTTAATATTGGTAGGGGTTGGAAGTTTTGAGATTGCGTCGATCTTTTCTTTGTCGACTTCAAGTCCTGCGCCAGATACCTTGTGTCCAAGCACAATTCCTTCTTTGACCATGAAGTGATATTTTTCCTAATTAAGGACAAGATGAGAATCTTTACAACGCTGGAGCATTTTATTGAGGTTGTTTAGGCATTTATCAAAAGAGTTTCCAAAGACGGAGAAATCGTCCATGAATACTTCAACGGATTCTTTAATCATATCGTGAAATATTGCCAACATGCACCTTTAGAATGTAGTTGGAGCATTACATAATCCGAAAGGCATTCGCCTATAAGCGTATGTACCGAAGGGACATGTGAACGTTGTTTTTTCTTTATCCATAGGATCGATAGGAATTTGGAAATATCCAAAAAAACATCAAGGAAATAGAAGTATTTATTTCCTGCGAGTCTTTCCAACATTTGATCCATAAACGGCAAAGGAAAATTGTCTTTTGCGGTTGCTTCATTGAGTTTACGATAGTCGATGCATACTCGCCAACCCGTAACGGTTCTTGTTTGGACAAGTTCATCATTTTCATTTGTGACTACTGTAATACCGCCATTCTTTGGTACACAGTGAATAAGACTAACCCAAGGACTATCGGCAATTGGATAAATAATACCGGTATTCAAGAGTTTTACAGTTTCTTTCTTAACAACTTCTTGCATGTTCCGATTTAACCTTCTCTATTTTTTGGACAACTAGCTTTTTGTTATCCAGAAGTTGTATCTTGTGTTTACAAAATGATGGGCAGATACCAGGAATGTTTGTTGTTTTCCAGGCAAATGCTTTTTAATGTTTTTTAAGGACATATACAAGTTTGCTTTTGTTTTAAGCAGAGAGTTGAGATGATATTATTATGGGAAGAAAAGAGGGTTCTTCCAAAATACATATTCTAAGTTAGCAGGAAGAGGTTTGAGTTCGAGATCCGTAGGAGGTTCTTCGAGAGATGTCTTGATTTTATAATCTGTGTTGATAGTGATTTTCTCAAATTTCAGTTCTTCTTCGTCAGACTCAGAGTCATAGTTTTCATTTGCAGCCATTGCTATGAATTTATCAAATTCAGAAAAGATTTCTTCTTCGATAATGGTTCCTTCGATGGAATGGAGGATTTTGCTTCCTTCGTCTAGAAGAGCGTCGAAATCTTCTTCTAAGATTTCATCGATAACATCGATACTGAAACATGTATCGTCGTTTGAATAAGAGTGTTTAATGGCAGAGTCGATATTAAAGATCATTCGTTCAGTCCCAACTCCAAGATTGAGTTGTTTCTGTTTAACTCGAATCAATGCATCAACGGTGTAAAGAAAGGGTCATCCCAAGATGAGAGGAACTTTGCTTTCTTCTTCTATTTCGAGAATAACGAAATCGGCAGAGAAGGTGAATTTACCAACTTCAATGAGCATATTTTCAGCTATTTCAACAGGGTATTGGAATGATCGGTCGGCTAATCTTACACTTATTTTGGTAGGTTTAAGAGTTTTGAGAGATAGTTTTGCATATAAGAAATACGGCATAAGGTTAATGCTAGCACCAAGGTCGGCTAAAGCATTATAGTAGAAAGTTTTGTTGAAGTTGCATGGAATAAGGAAACTTTTGGGGTCTCTAAGTTTAGGTGGAACTTTATTTTGGATAATTGCTAAACTTTCATCGCTCAAGAAAGCGGCTGAAATTTGTTCGATCTTATGTTTGTTGCTTATGAGTTCTTTAAGAAATTTGTCATAGTTAGGCATTCCGGCTAAGACGTCGACAAGAGGTACGTTTATTCGAACGGCTCAGATCATGTCGAGGAATTTTCCGTATTGGGCTTCCATTTTTCTTTTTTGAGGCATTGAGGATATGGGATTTTTGGTTTGTATGGTTTGGGTAACGGTGTTTCTTTTGCAGGTTTTGGAGGTTAAGTTTTCGGTTGTGGTGTAGGTTCATTGTCTTCATCATCGCTATCGAAGTTGATTGGGGTTTCAGAATTGATTTGTTGATCTGGTGGATCATAGGATTTACCACTTCTTGTGAATACGGCATTTATATGCTCATTAAGAGATTGCAGTGGTTGATAGGCTTTGGAGTTTCCTCGTGGGTTTGGTTGAGTGTTGCTCGGAAGAGATCTAGAAGGTCGACCAGATTGCTTGTCAGCGAGTCTATCAAACTTTGTTTCAAGGTTTTGTATTGAAGCTTGATGATTTTTAGCTACTATTTCGAGTTGAGTTTTGAGGTCCATGAATGTATCTTTGACAAAAGCTTACATTTTACAGGTTTCAGTACGGCGTATCCTGGTTTTGGGATACGGCGTATCGACTTCCTGTATAGTTTAGTTTTTTATTTTTATATTAATCGTATGATACCCGAGATATGATTGCATGTTTTCCTATATTTTGCACAGAACCTCACTGGAAAGAAATCGACAACGTTGGTGGAGTATCTCTAATCTGGAATCTTATGTGTGTTGTAGTCATACTAGTATCCAGACGCATTCACAACACACATTCTTGTTCATATACTCAAATGGAGAATCATGCCGAGCAAATATCAGGGGAGTTTCTCGTTCTAATTCTTTTATTTCTAGTTTTTAATGTTATTTTTATACAACGAGGGCGTTGTATAATTTAAGTGGGGGGATGGGAATTAGAATGCTACTTGTCCTATTTTACACATTAATATGCTTAAATTATGCTTAAATTTAAAAAAAATCAAGCATACTTTTGTGAAATTATTGGTTACATAACCTGCACATAAAAACCATTATTAGATATTATCAGGATTCAGTCTTATTCGTTTCTGAATATTTACTCAAATCCCACAAAAATATAAGTGTGTCGGTGATGTTGTAGACTTTAGAACTTGGCTTGGTATACCTATTCGAGACTACAATAATGAGTACTATGCATTTAGATGGAGTAACTTGTTTAAATTGATAAATTTCTAGGATTACACCAAAAAAGCCTATATGTTGTATTACTAACTAACCACACCGGTTAGTTAACCCCCGTATAAACCCTTTGTTTACTCTCATTTTTTAGAGTAAGATACCCCTAGAAAAACCAGTAAAGCCAATCCTTTAGGATAACACCAACTATTTGTTTCGTTACACCTTTACACCTTAGCCTACCCTGTTAGATTAAGTCCATTTATCAGTTGCTAGTTGCTTTACTAGTTGGTTTAAGTGTAAAGTATGTATTTCCTGTGTCTTGTGTCATTTTCTATCTCTGGTATGGTTGAGGAAAATTGCACATTGCAATGGGAATGTAAAAGTAGTTAAACTCATGTATTTTTACTACTTTCATAATTATTTGTATATCCGAGTATGAAGAATTATGGAAGAAATTATCCAAAGTTATTATGATCGTGAAGATGGTGAAATTACAACGAGATTCGTAGTGTATCATTTATGTTTAATAAAATGATTTTTATTTAAATTGCTGCAAAAAAGAGGAGGAAATTATGAAGATAGTCGGTTCATTAAATCTTAAACCGATGGTATTATTTGAAGGATCGATTATTTACTGATACGTGTTACAAATCAATGATGTAAAGTTTTGTATAAAATGGTATATATCACCACTTATTTTTGTAAAAGTATGTATAGTATGGATGATTGGGAGTTGACCATTATGGGAACACCAACTAAGGGTAGTTTTCATTTACCTTTGATCGAATACGTTTTTCGAGTCTGTTTCGTGTCTACTAAACATGAAGTAGTCCATGATTTGTGTCTTATCATGGGAACGGTCGGGAAAAGTATCTTGAAACTTGTAACTTCTTTATTTGGACTTAATCTATTTGTTTTGTATATATTTTTATTTAACAACAATTATTTCCCTTTCCTAATCCCTAACACTTAGGTTTTACTCGAATAAGGATGCGAGCAATCACATATGTCTATTCCGTTGTTATGGCCATGTATGTGTGATTTTGTCCGCCTTGTTGGTTTATTACTTTTGGTGAAAAAGGATTAGAAGATCCATACCCTATATCACTCTTTGTCCTAACCCTTGGTTTTACTCAAGTGAGGGAATTGAATGCAATCATGAATGTCTATTCCATTGTTATGGATGTGTATATGTAGTTTGTCGCCCTTGCTGGTTTACGAATTTTGGTAAAGACTACTTGTCCTATTCTTTAGCTTATTTGAGTTAAGGTTCGAATGTAGTCATATGTGTCTATCCCATCGTTATGGGTGTGTATGTGTGATTTTGTCACCCTTTCTGAAAATTTAAACAATAGGAGGATTGGAAAGAGTGATCAAAACACCTTTTTTTTATGCTTAAACCCAATTTACCTTTATAAACTTGTTACTCTTTAGCTTTAGTGGTGGAGATGTGTATCCTTGCCAAGCCTATGATAGAATACTCATCATGACCGAGCAATTGAGCGAGTTAGTTACATGTTACCACATAGATTAGTCAAGTGATTTGAGTGTTTTCATCTACCTATTTCGTGAGGTGTTTAGTTGTGTACCGGTAATTGATCGAATAAATGCATAATGAAAAAATCCTTAGGGATACATTTTCATAAATTTCTAAAGGCTACTTGAGGACAAGTAGGATTCAAGTGGGGGGATATTTTATGACATCAAATAACGTCACTTTTATAGCATCAATTATCCCATGTAAATTACCCATTTTATATAATTATTGCAAGAATTGTTACTTAATCGTTTATATTTGAGATTTGCAGTAATTATGGAGTACTTTGTGAAGATTAGCTAAAAGGCACACATTCTGGAGCTTAAACGAAAAAATTTGAAGAATACTATTCTAACATTCAACGCCGTATCCATCAAGGAAGATACGGCGTATTCGTGTCTGCACTTCATAGGAAACCACGAAGAACTAAAGACATATACGCCGTATCCAAAAGATTTCTATACGTTGTATTCAAGATATAGTAATTAAATATTCTGGAAGATATTGAATGTGGTCTCTACTCTAAGAAATCCCCAATACGTCGTATTGACCTCAACCAATACGGCGTATCGACCAAATTCCGGACACTATAAATAGAAAACCTAACCATAAAAGTCAATTTTCAGAAGACAAGAAGAGCAGAAGAGGTCAAGCAAAGCTATTAATTCCATAGGAAACACCTTGTAATCTCCTATACTCTAGTAATCATACAATTTTTGGTATCATTCGTTTAATTTGGTTAGTTTACCTTGGTTTAATTATTATTCTTGTATTGATTCCAATGATTAAGGGCTAATACCCTTGGGTATTAGCCATGATTATAAAAATTTTAATGTTTGGTTTGTTTATATTGACTGCTTAATTTAACGTATGATTGCTCATTATGTTAACATTTATACTTGTTCAGTGCGTATTTGTTATGCACCTTTCATTCAACAAGATCAGAGATACCAAGACCAGTTATCCATAGTTAGAGGCTGGCTCTCTATATAGTGGTTTATATATCTAGAATAATAGGATCACAAATAATGACCTATCTTCACCATTGGTTTATGTGAACAAGTTAGACTAGCAGTTGACCTGGGATAAACAAATAACTTACTAATTCCTTTGGTAAAGACTTGGTCAGTGGACTACTAGAATATAAATTGCTATTAAGCAGTAAGTAGGTAAAGTCTCCATGAGATAGGGTTTAATAAGATCACCATTATTAATCTCTTAAGATAGATTATAATCAGCAAATACGATGCTTTATGCGGATGCGTTTAATTGTGACAGAATTCTATATGTCTAGGTTTTAGGAAAAAGTATCGCCTAAATATTTGAATGATATGCCGCCTCGAGATAAGCACTCATTGCACTAAATAAACAAACCAGCATTTTAATTGGATTAATCATAGTTAATATAGTTTTCTTATATTTGGCTAGATTGCTATTCAATCTTTTGATTATCTTCTTGCGTGTGTTATCATGTTTTAAACTGATCTAAGTTACCACAAAACATGTGCCAGTCTCTCAGACTGAAAACCTCCCCTTATCCATTAGAATTAGGATTAACATAGGTTTAGCATAGGTTTAACATAGATTAGAATTAACATAGTTTAAATTAACTTAATTTAGTTAACCAAAATATTGATAGAATAAAAGATTAACGTTCTCGCTTTTAGTAATCGACACCCTACTTACCAACAAAACTGCATCTGATCGGGTACACTGCCCGTTAAAGTGTTGGTTTAGGTAAACTCGGCAAAATATAAATGTAAAACTTGAAAACTATAATAACAACCTACACAACGACACAAATCACTCAATGAGATTTTACAATACTAGTAGTCAACTATCTTAGCCCTTACTATTGGGATTCTTAATTTGATGAGACAAAGTGAATAAAAGAATGAAAGAAAAGGACTTAAACGCAAAGCTAAAATTCTTTAAAAGATGGAAGATTTTGAAGAATCTAGAAGATCTCCTTATTCAGATAGAAGATTTAGAAGATAAAGCTTAAAGTTTAAAAGATTTATTTGTTTTCTAATTCTTATTTTTTGTAAACATAGACTCCTTATGTTATAAAAGGAGGTCCCAGACATGTAGTTTTAGTGTGCACATAAAATGTAGTCAACTAAAGGTGTGTGTGTCTAGGCGTGAGTTTCATTGTAGACGCCTAGTAGTTTAGCCACAATGTCAAGGTAACTTGATCATGTTACAGTTTATTGATGTAACCGTATTATTATGATCAAATAATATTGGGGATTGGAGTGTTATATGGTAAAATCTTGTTCATAACATTGTTATTTATGTTTTAATTCTGCTGTGCAAAATATGTTATCAATCTTATTAATCCTAGATATAAGTTCTAAACAAACTTAAGCTAAACGATCTCAACATGTGGTATCAGAGCTTACAAAATTAAAGATTCAAGAAATGGTTAACATATGAATTTCAAGGGAAGCTTATTGTTAAAATATTTAACCATTTACATGCATCATCGAGGTAAAGGTTTTTACTACTGCTAGTTATTATTACTACTGCTAATTTAGCGATTTCTTACTGTCATGTAGTTCATATTCTTATTATAGCGTCCCAATGGAGGTCATTCAAGTCGATTAGAAAGTTTGGGTTAGTATGTGTGATATTGGTTTTGAAGTGGTTGAAATCAAGAATTGCTTACATTCATAAGTCCCTAATGGATTATGACAAAAAGGGAAGAAATATTAACTGTTGCAACTTAAAGATCCTTGGTGGGCATTTACAAAGGAAACTAAATTAAGAAGATTTTGTTTCATTCAGGGAGATGATTACATCTCAACTTCAAAGGAAGCTTTGACTTTATGATGAAGTTCGTACACGACTTTGTTTGTTTTGTCATCATCAAATAGGGGAAGATTGTTGGGAATTCTAGATTTGATAAGACAAAGTGAATAAAAGAATGAAACAAAAGGACTTAAACGCAAAGCTAGAATTCTTCAAAAGATGGAAGATTTTGAAGAATCTAAAAGATCTCCTTTATTTAGATACAAGATATAGAAGATAACGCTTAAAGTTTAAAAGATTTATTTGTTTTCTAATTCTTATCTTTTGTAAACCTAGACTTCTTATGTTATAAAAGGAGGTCCCAAGCGTGTAGTTTTAAGTGTGTCAAAATGTAAATACCATAAAGGTGTGTGTGTGTGTTCTAGGCATCAAGTCTCATTGTAGACGCCTAGGTTGGTTGTGTTTTAGCCCCAAGATCAATGTTTCATTGATCTTGTTAGATTAGGTAACCATTCTATAGTTGATCGTGTAGAATTGGGGCTTGTAGTAGTCATTGTATCAACAAAGATAATGATGAAAAACCTTGTTATGATATTAATGTTCTTATGCTATTTCCGCTATACATATTCTTTATGTTCATTGTTATTATTATCCTAGATATAAGATCTAAACAATCTGAGCTATAAACGATCCTAAGAACTATCACGTGTTTTAGTTCTATTAGGTGGTATCAGAGCCATGTGGCTCGTAATCTAGGATTCACAAGGTGTTTTTGTTGTCGAACAAGAGAAGAAAAAGTGATGCGGAGTTTCTATTTTTGGTTATGGTCAATTTTGATGCAATTAGGGTTTTTCATCAAACCCTAAATCGATAAAAACAAGTTTCGATGGTGATTTATGTTGATTGATTATGCCTTCAAGATCAGATGATGATGTTTTGATTGTTACTTGGAAGCTACATGGTCAAACTGATTCAAGCATAAAGATGTTTAATAAGAAAAGGTTTCAAGGTTTTGACGAAACCCTAAGCTAAGGTTTTATACTCATAAGGTTCCTGGTGATTGATTCACAAGCAGCAAGGAGATTTCAGTAGCAAGGTGATTTGGTGTGATAGTTGATCATGACTTGAAACTTTGATTAGACAGGGTATGTTTGCATCAATTTAATACTGGCACATACAAGTGTACACGAACAAACCCTAATTCATGAATGGTCTTGATAAACCTTAATTGACATATCATACATAGAGCACCAAACCCTAACGTATATGTTACTGCTGCCACGAGTGTTCAACTTTCATGCTGCCAAAGGTAACTTAATACTGCTTTATGTGTTACTACTGCCACAAGGAAGGTTAATACTGCTTAAATATATGTTTGTGC
Source organism: Tanacetum coccineum (assembly GCA_026074375.1). Taxonomy (NCBI): domain Eukaryota; kingdom Viridiplantae; phylum Streptophyta; class Magnoliopsida; order Asterales; family Asteraceae; genus Tanacetum; species Tanacetum coccineum. Next base: position 18,912 of record BQNB010095583.1, read on the forward strand.
TGCTAATGCTCGAATATTACATAGTGTTGTCAATGGAAGATCGTGTTCATATATTAGTGATATTCATGGTATTAATGTGTTAGAGCTGCTTTAGATGATTAATGATACTCATATATAACTTAAAGCTGCTATTAAAAAGGGTTCGAGTAGGATAATGCAGATTCAAGTAGACTGGTATGGAGTTCAAATGGTTGATAGTTTATGTTGCTCGTTATGAATTAATGCTGCCAAGGTTTGAATAGTTTCTATTGCCAAAGGGCTTGAAAATATTAATACTATTTGAACTTTGAGATATTACTACTGCTTTGATGAGTTAGTACTGATTGGGAGGAAGGAGAATGCAAATTAGTGACACATTAGTGACAGATTAGTGACAGATAAAGTGTCGCTAAAAGCTATGGGAGGCAGGAGAATACACATTAGTGACAGATTAGTGACAGATTAAGTGTCGCTAAAAGCTATTAGAGGAAGGAGAATGCAGATTAGTGACGGATTAGTGACAGTTTTGTAACAGATAAAGCGTTGCTAACAACATGGGAGGAATTAACAGTGGTAATATAAAAAAAAAAATAATTACATAGTACTGCTTCCTTTAAAAGTTAATATTGCTAGCCTTGTGATTAATATTGTTTGGAATCGAATGGAAGTATATTAGTTCGTTTATAAATTGAGCATTGCTGGGAAAATAAGATTTATAGCTGTAGCCTTACCTATATCGTGACAGGAAATAAGTTTTGCGGTTTCTTGGTTGGTGTAGAGATATCATAAAACACACATGAAGAAAGTTTTTGGTTTTGGTTTATTTGTTCTTAAACGTTTTAAAGGCTCGTATTTTTGGATTCATTGAATTAATTGGTTACGAAGAAGATTGTTTATTACTTATTTGACGATGAAGTGGAATTACTCGGGTACGTGTTTTATCATATCTTAAACGGCTTACAACGTTTAAAGATAACTTGTTTGTGTTTTCAATGTTGTGACGAAGACTTGACGAATCTAGCAAAGGTGTGTGATTTACAAACTTATGGTGCTCAATGCTCACATTTGCTATCACTATAAGGAGTTATGTTGTTATGCTCAGTGCCTCATAGAAGATGAGGATTTTGTCAAGAGGTTGCGATTGTATTTTGATGGTTGGTATCTACTTTTACTTTTTGGTCTTGGTATGTAGTTTGACGTCATGGTAATATTGACAATAAAAGACACAAGTTTGGGTATGTTTCTACTTTCCAACATCAAGTTGGTTATACTTAGGTTTTCAATCATCAGTAATCATTACATATAGCTAATAGAAATGAATATATACGAAATGGTTAACATATGGGTTTATTTCTCTATTAAATGGCTGAAGAGTATGTGGAGAGAGGAGATGTCTTTAACCCATTTATATGCACCACATGAGGTGAGGTTTTTTGCCTACATAAGTCATTGATTACTTACTGCTAAGTTTACGGTTTATACTTAGGCTCAATTTTAATTTATCTTGAAGGGCACATCAATGGATGTTAAATTTGAGGATTAAGAAACTTGGATATGAATGCTGATATGGTTTGTAGTAGACAAAATCAAAGTTGCTTATATTCATAAGTTCCCTATTGTATTATGACAAAAAAGGGGAAGAAATATTAATAGGTTGCAACTTATAGATCCTTGGTGTGGCATGTTACAAAGGAAGTCTGAATTAAGAAGATTTTGTTTCATTCAGGGAGATGATTACATCTCAACTTCAGGGGAAGCTTTGGCTTTATGATGAAGTTCGTACACGACTTTGTTTGTTTTGTCATCATCAAATAGGGGAATGAATGTTGGATTCTTGATTTGATGAGACAAAAGGAATAAAAGAAATGAAACAAAAGAACATAAACGCAAACAGCTGAGAATCTCAAAAGATGGAAGATTTTGAAGAATCTAGAAGATCTCCTTATTCAGATAAAAGATTTAGAAGATAAAGTTTAAAGTTTAAAAGATTTATTTGTTTTTTAATTCTTATCTTTTGTAAACCTGGACTCCTTATATTATAAAAGGAGGTCCCAGGCGTATAGTTTTGTGTGTGTCAAAATGTAAACACCAAAAAAGTGTGTGTGTGTTCTAGACATCAAGTCTCATTGGTACAGACTCTAGGTTGGCGTTGTGTTTTTTAGACCCCAATATCAATGTTTCATTGATCCTGTTAGATTAGGTAACCATTCTAAAGTTGATCGTGTAGAATTGGGGCTTGTAGTAGTCATTGTATCAACAAAGATAATGATGAAAAACCTTGTTATGATATCAATGTTCTTATGATATTTCCGCTATGCATATTCTTTATGTTCATTGTTATTATTATCCTATATATAAGATCTAAACAATCTGAGCTATAAACGATCCTAAGAACTATCAAGTGTTTTAGTTCTATCACTTACTAAGGGAATCAGAACGTTATTTTATAACCTTTGCCCATTTTATGTTATGAATATTTCATTTATAGTCCTTTGACTATTTGACTTTTGTCAGTTTATTCAGATTTTTGGTACATTTGACAGTGGTGATTATATTAAAATATTTTATAAATTTATGGTTTTATTGTGATTAATAAATCCCTTTTTGGAAGTAAGATTGTTATGTGTATTCCGGGTGTTTTGACACCTTGAATTTTTTGGAGAAATGCCGAAAACTGAAGTCTGACACGTCTGTAATTCCAAATGAGTTTTGAAGGGGTAAAGTGAATATTTTCGTGCAAATATTCTAGGTATTAATGGAAAATGTAATTTTAAGTGAATATAAATATGCTTAATTAACTGGGGTAAATATTTGTACCGGTGAGTTTTACGAGTAAATAAATATGATACCCGACACGAAAAGTAAGGCCCGAGACCCCCATGGGGATACCATGGCCTGTTCAAAAAGAAAAGACTAGGAGACAAGTGGACTTAATTATAGCTAACCTTGTTTTTTAAATTTAGCAAATAAAGATGATTTCCTTATCCTCATTTTTACACCATAGTTCATTTCAAAATCAAAAAAATTCCCTCACTCCCTCTCTCTTTTTGTTCGTAACCGCGAACCTACAACACCACACTCCCTTATAATTTTTTAAGTTTGAAGTCAAAAAACATGAAGACATGAAATAATTGGGGTTGATTATCTATTTTTGTTATTCATTTAAACAACGTTTGGGTTGTCCGGATCGTGACCGAAATCTACAAATTTGAAGATTTTTCTTGCAAGTTTTCACATAAATTTCGTTTGTCCTTTTTGGGATTTATTTTTGATGCATTATGTAGTTGAGTACAAGTATGAATCGTTGTGAAAATTGATTTATGGGTAACAAAAAGCAAAACAAATAAAAAAAAATAAAAAAAAAGAAAAAAAAAAAAAAAAAAAAAAAAGAAGAAAGGGTTTGGTTCGTGTAAAAAGAAAAGGAAAAAGAGGGTTGTTGTAGTTTTGATGTCGTGGATCTGATGGTTGAATAATATATAATGCTAGAATGCTTATTTTTTATAGTAGCTTGTATAGCTTATTCGGGCTTATTTTTAAGCTATTTCGCCGGCGTATTTGTGCTTATAATGCCACTAATGGATTCACCAAAATCACCAGGGAAAGTGAGTTTTATTAATTTTTGGTTTCATGGCATTAATTGTGGACTAGTTTTTAGGCATTATGGTAGTAATACCAAAAGCGATACTAGCTTAATAGCTTATATTAAAGCTTAAATAAACGTATTTTCGGTGTTTATAAGACTCACAGGCTCCGAATAATTCTTTTGAGTGCATCAGCTTAATGGTAGTGAGCTTATAGTGGACCAGATTATTTTCTACATATAATGTATATACTTATATAGTAATAGGACCCGTGGATTAGACTTATAATATTAATTTTTGTCTATAATAGTGTCCTAATGACACCTTGTTGGTCATAAGGCCAAAAACGTAAGTTAGTCATTTAGTGAGATAATTTTGTGGACTTTTTGAAGCCGTAAAAATGTATTTACAAAAAGTGATATCTGAACATATTTTGGGAAAACTGATTTTTGGTAAGCATTAACAATTTGAGAATTAGAAATTTTGTCGAAAAGTGTCGAATTTGTGAAAAATGTTGAATTAAGGTTTGAAAACCTTGGAAAACGTTGTATAAGTGTACGAGTCATGTCGAAATTTCGTAAAAAGTTTATACTTAGAAAATTTCTTTAAAACATGATTTTTGATTTTAAATAATTAAATATATTATATTTAATTTATTTATTATTTATTTAATAAATATTCCCGGTAAAAAACGAAAATATAATTATCTCGAAAACTTTCTCTAAAGTGTTTAAGTATGGAAGTAAACGTTTCATTTTCACCGTATAATGATATTTGAAGTCGACTAAGCTTCCGAAGTGGACTTGTCGAGATATAATTAAAATATGTAATTATAAAAATTTATTATAATACTTATCAATATAACACTAAATAGTATAAGTATGTCTTAATCGGAGGAATGAGATGATATTGATTGTGGATTAAGGTCGTCAACATCACATCACCACAAAATTGTTTTGGTAATTGTAACAACGCGATCTATACTCAATGCATCAAACTTAAGATTGTCTTAAAATGAGAATGGATTAAATTGGGGACATTGACTGGACTAATAAAACGTCCGTGCGGGAGTCATTGCATTTGCTTGTGTGATTACGATTTTGGTTGTTAAAGATTTGCTTGAGGTGAGTTCACAGAAGCCCCATCTTTTGTACTGTTTTTTCTGTGGGAAAGGAAAATGAACTCAAATGAGGTTTTAAAATGTTTTGAAATTGATCAGTGCAAATGATGGTTGTATGTTTTTAGGACAAGATATGTGCTTATGACTGCTATATGAATAATATGTGTTGTATGATTGTTTGGAGCAGATGGGTACGCCTACCCAGATATTAGTGTTACATTATTGAGCAGATAGTTACGCTAGCCAAGGGGTGAAGGGGGGTTGGGGAGAGATTGTGTTTGGGCCTGGGCCCTAATTTTAGTGCGTCCCAGCTGTATGGGACCATATAGCGGTATAAGTTTGCGTAAGTTGCTCATATAGTAGGTAGCAGTTGTGTAACGTGCCATGATGCTAGGGTTGTTGGATATGCATGATATTCACTGTCCATATAGCGACTATTTACCCACTGTTGAAATATTGGCACAAGATATTTCTGGTCTTTGGTTTAAGAGGAGTCAAACCCTGACGAGCTTAACCAATCATTATGTGTTGTACTTGTTTTCCGAGTGATGTATTCATTATTCCCATGTAGATGTCTGAAAATAAAGATAAGTTTGTGATCAATGAAAGACACAATATAACTGTAGAATCGTATCTAAGAACACGCAATAGAGGCCTTCCGCATTAAGTATCAGTGGCGTGCTTCTAGTGGTCTGAATTTTCGTTTGAGACAGTCTTGCTTGCTGTTTTGTATGATTAAGTTTCAGATACGTATTGAATAAAGTTTAGATACGGATCAGGTAGCGCTATATCCTTGTGATAATACAAGGGGTGGGCGGAGACCATTGAATAATTGTAATCAGCAGAATTTATTGGGATTAGTTGCGATTGGGACTTCACTTTGGAAGTTGTTCAAGGTTTGATGAAGTACTTCCAATAGCAACTTGGAATTATCTTTGTGTCCCCCAGATCCCTTATGAGCTAAGTGTAGTTTTCACATTATCTGATTAATTAAACAGTTTGAAAATTATGCGTGGTTTATTGATTAGTCAGCCTCTTTCACTGTACTTATGGATTGCATTCGCCGAATAGGTCATATAAAGGTTTCACATTGGTCGAGGTATGACCAGAGTGGTAATCAGATCCAAGTTATAGAACTAGGTGGTTGGCCCTAGACTATAACCTAAGATCCCGATTGTTTTTATTACGTCAGAGCGAACTATATGCCGGTGATGTTCGCGTTTTTAAAGAGTGATAAAATCTGAATAGATACTCTTGTTTTCCCATCAACTATACAGTGTGTTCATGTTTGGTGCTCCTGGCTTGTGACTAGCTCGATTGAGGTATGGATCGCCCATGTTGCGTGGAGCCGCACTCAGACCTATATTGAATATGAATAGGAATAGGATGCGAAAACGGTTCATACACGAGCTATTTACAGTATGTACGTGGCCAACGTAGTATAAAGCTTACACAACTCACTCATACTTGATAATGTTGTTCACACAAATCGATGTTGACACCGTAGGGTGGAGTTACAGGTGTATATCTGGTTATATGTAGTAAGATAGTCTATATATATGTGCGAGTCTTCCCACTTACCTAATGTGTGCCCATGTTTCCACACGTATAGAATAATGTCCTCCAAGGATGAGGAACTGAAGTGCTGGTTGGCCTGCTGCCGAATCATTAGGAGGGGGAATGCCGAATCATTAGGAGGGGGAACGGGTGAACGGGTTGGTAGAGGTGGAAGGGGTAGAAGACCTAGGGAAGGTAATAATGAGCGTGTTGAGGATTTGAATGGTCAGGGAAATGACCAGGGTTTGAAAACTAATGGGGGTGTAGAGGGAGTCAATAGGAATGTAGAGGGAGCTAATAGGGGTGCACCCGACTTCTCGACAATCATTGCCCAGCAATTGCAGAACCTCTTACTCACCATGCTAGCTTAGGTAAGTAACCGAGGAAATGTTGGAAATTAGAATGGAAATGTGGTTAATGAGAACGTTCAGGAGAATGTGGGGGAATGTATTAGTAAATGGCAACCGGGTAGGTTGTTCATATAAGTAGTTCTTAGCTTGTAACCCTAAGGAATATGATGATAAGGGAGGTGATGTAGTTCTTACTCGTTGGATTGAGAAAATGGAGAACGTACAGGATATGAGTGGTTGTAGTAATGACCAAAAAGTGAAATACATTGCTGGTTCATTTGTGGGTCAGGCTTTAACGTGGTGGAACTCTCAGATCTGCATACTAAGCCGGGAAG
>BQNB010095584.1:0-20060 GCA_026074375.1 Tanacetum coccineum
CCAAACCCTTTTCTATTCAAGCATCAATCATCAATCCGTCATTCGATTTTCCATTCAAGCCTCGTTGGGACATAACGACCCGGGAATCATACTTCCGGTTACATATATATTTTATTTAGTGAATTTTGACTTCTTGCCTTGGTCAAAGGCAATTGGTTGAGTGTTTGCTTATATATTATATATATATATATTATTGAACGAATCACAAATCATCATTTTCTTTTTCTTTAGAAAGATGAAGAATTATATGGTTCTAGCATCATAAACATTGTCATAAAAATGCCGTGTGTATGTGAACATGAGGTGCCAACTTAAGTATTTTTTTTTGAACAGCGGAAGATGTATTAAAAGCAAGCAAAAGCTAGAAAAAATTACATAGAAGTTATAGAAGCAATGGGGTTTTTCAACCATCCTATCCAACTAAAATTACATGAAGGATTTCTAGAAGAAAGCCACAAAAAAGATTGAGAGACAATGGAATCCCATATAACCGCCTTCTTAGGAGGGCATGGAGAGAAGATCAAGTTGTTACGGTAATTCCAAATGGACCAAATAAGAGTTCCCGCCACCCCTTCAAGGAACAAGTGAACCTTAGAAGGAACACGTAAGGAGTCAAGCCACTCGAACCACTCCGCAATATTGCTACAAACCGGAATATCTAACTCCCACCACTTAGCGAGAAGAGACCACAAATCCTTTGCCATCCCACAATTAAAAAAGGAATGATTGATCGTCTCTATTAAAAAAGGTGCCAACTTAACTTAAGTATTGATCCATGATCTATATGTTATGGGGAGATGATTTGCACACTCTTCAAATTTATTGGCACACATCAAATATTTGTGTCATGCCTATTATACCATTAATATTTACACACTCCATTAATTAATATAAGAGTATAAATGTCAAGATACATATAATTTGAGTGTGCAAATCAATTTTTAGAGTGCAAATTACCACTCATATATTATTGGTAAAAAGGGTCAAAGCTTAATCACTAAATTGGAGGATTTTATTCTAAATTAAACGGACGTATCTTGCATAATTTACATAATTAAGTATACTTAAACAATCACAAAAAAAAAGAAAAAAAAAAGAAGGAAGACAATCACAAAAACCGTCTTTGTAACTTACATACAATTCCATCTTTCGTCCTAAACTAATAGATTTGTTTTCTGTACGAAAATTATGTTCAAACAACATGAACGGCTTATGTAATTGACTCTGTAAACTATATTTCGAATGTAAGAAATATTATAAATTATTTATTTATTTTTTAAAACGGCAAGTTAGTTAGTGATTCGAGCTCACAGTTTAGGCAGTATGCAAGACTCGAACATTCGCCTTTAACTTATATATAATTCCATCTTTCGTAAATAGTAAAAAAAAAATTATAAATTGTACTAGCGGTACTCAAGTAAAAAAGTAAGTTTTTAGTATGTTAACACAATAGAAGTTCATGTGCGTCATTACCACCTCCTACAAACGTGTGGATAAGAAAGAAGAGGCATTTACATATTAAAACTTGCATATTTGCATATATAGTAAAAATATGTTTAAACATCATCAAACGTTATGCTTAAAAACTTATATTTTAAAAAAGTATGCAAATATTCATGTTTTAATGAGTACTAGCACATTACCCGCACAAAGCAGTGATTTCGAGGCATTAAAAATAAAAAAAAATTAATAAAAATATATCAAAATAGATGTTTAATTAAAGAGCACAAAATAAATAGATAAAAAGATATATCAATTTAAAAATAAAAGTGATTTTTTAATTAAAAATGACACATGTCAAGATGTGTTTTCTTAAAATGAGATGGATGGTCAAGATTGCACATAACAAAAAGTTGTTACGTTGATACATAAAATGAGATAGATGTATTTGTTATTAAAAAGGGATATTTCCATAAAAAGAAAGAAAAAAAGTCTAAATTTTCAGACTTTCTAAATATGAAAGTGTCTCAAATGCTTTATAATGTAGTATAGATAAAGATATATCCGATTCAGAAAGAAATAAAAAAGAATTATCAGCGACTAAAAACATCAAATGTTTCTTTACGTGCAACTTTGGATAACGTAAAATGATGACATGTAGAAAGATAATTCTTATATTAAGATTGGTGTAGTACTTCCAAACAAAATAAACATAAACAAACCAACAATACATTATAATCACAACCATCATGTTAACTATACAAAGTCATATAAGATTGGATATTTAAGCAAGATGTTTGAAACTCAACAACGAAGAGAATAGTCATTTCAATAGACCACACAGTCCTTCACAACCACTTATCATATTCATGTCTTTCTCCAACACCTTAAAACACACATCTTGTTGATTTTGACAAGTCTTGTATAAAGCATTAATGTTAGTTGAAAACCATTTTATGTGTTTTCAACTTTAAAATTTTGATACATAACTCGAAAAGCCAATTCTGAGGGTAAATAAATCGAGTGGTGAACCTATTTCATTTATCCTTTAACTCTTTGCTTAGATTACCGAGTGACGTATAGGTGTTTGATTCACAAAAAAACGACCTTTGGTTATGCTATTATGAACACATGATAATCTATCTTAACAAAGTCGAATCAGATTTACAATAATGCTTAAACAATGACATGTCTTTATCAGTGATGATCATTATGTAGCTATGAAGAGAGTTTTCACGCATCAATTACTCTATTGTTGTGTTTTCGTTGGCTTTAATATACATAATACCTAGCGATATGTGAAAAGACCGGTCATTTAAAGATACATCGACACATATCTGAACTATATATCAACTATCTAGTCACTTTTCATTATCATAAGATGACATTTGTGGTATGTGATTGATATCTTATGTATGGAAAGCTGGGTTAAGTCACGGTTGATAAGAATGTACAATTTACAACGACTGCTAGAAATATGACAGTTGCTAATTATAAACCTTCTGGTTGTTGAACGATCACGCGTCTTTCTTTAGTTTAAATGTCAAGCTTATACTTTCTGTTTCGATCATTTGTGCTCAGTCTTTAAATCAAGCGAAATCAACCCGACAAAACGAAGTAAAAATGAACTCGGTTTGTTTCGACTTTATTCATTATGCGGATTGATAATGTGAAAAGGTTATCCTAAGATCCATTTATGGCTGCCATAAATCAAGTGTTCGATAGATTGTCACCTAAAAGATGGATTGCTTTGATCATTTTATATGTAATTTGAAAAACAAACATCTTTCCCCTTTGCTTTAGACAAGAGTACAAGACTTTTGACTTTTTTCATACTCCACTAATTTCCTTCCTACTCAAGGAATGCGTAACAATCAAGAATAAAGAAAAACTTGATTCCAAAGTGCAAAGTTCTTAATCATGCTTATTGACCTTTTAGACAGTTTTACATTTGATTCTAATATATGTCGTTTGGTCGTTGTACCACCATATCCTATCCGATTTACCTAAAAACTGACTAGGTCATACAAATAAGCATTGTATCTTTTGTAAAAAAAGTTAAAACACTTCATCCATCTTACAGAAACTACAATTTGTTTTCTTAATAGCTGTACAGTTGGTAAACAATGCAGCGACAACAGAAAATATGAGACTTGCAAACAAGCAAAAGATCCAATCATAAAACTAAACCAGATAGCAAAAAGCATATGAAAACCGACAGTCAGCTGAGCAAATATTATGTGCTTGTCCCCTTTCAATATAAAGCACTTGAATGCAAAACTGATTTCTAAGCAAAATGTCAACACAAGCACTCATCCATGGTGTTAAAAGTTAATGATAAGAATCAACTTTCAACACCGCAAATACATGTAAAATGATCAAATCCACTTGTGTTTATCAAAATAACATGAAAGGTCAATATTATCCTCTCGCCTCTAATGAAACACGAGTATATGTAACTCTTACTACAGGGTTTATAGTTAACAGGTATCAGTTAAAAGTGACACAAAAAAGGCACTGGATGAAGCCTTATCAAGATATCACAGCATCAGCTAACCTGGAAAGTTCTTGCTGCTGACCATCTGATGTGTTTGGTGGGTCTGACACTTGACCATTTGATGGCGTGGCTGGCTCCACTGGCACACATGGACGCCAAATGGTGTCCTCACCAACATCCATAAGAGCAATGCCTTTGAAAGTCAAATCCTTCCTAATTTGATCACTAAGCGAAAAATCTTTGTTCTTTCTAGCTAATGCTCTTTCTTCTATACGTTTCAAAATGTCCTCTTCGGTTAAATTTGCCCTCTTTAGTGCTTTGTCTTTTAGTTGATTCAAAACCTGTGCAACAAAAACACCATATTTCAATTTGTCACTGCTTACAAATAGAAAACAAAGCATAGGAGTATAAATGTTTTGCACAAAATGACAGAATTGGTCCCTCGCCATACTATATGCAAATTCGGTCCCTAAAAACGCTATTTGCATTTAAATATGGTTGCTCAAACATGTAACTGATTTCAGTTTGGGTCCCCCAAGTACATAATCTATATCACTTTTGGTCCTAAAAGGGTAGACCAAATATGAAAGTAGACAACATTTCTGACCATACAGTAATTAATACGAGTATCAGCAATAGGCACCATTTATGTAATTCGGTCTAAAGTTTAAAAATCTGCAACTACCTCAGTGTAGGTGAAATCGGAAAGCAGGCCCAAGACATCCAGAACTATTTTCACTTCTTTCTCCAACTCAATAAGAGACTGGACATTCGACAACTTCTGTGGTGTCTGGAGCTTCTTCTGCAATTCAGTAAAAATAATTAATATTAATACATAAACATCATCAGCCCATTTACTTATATATGGATCAATTCGACTAAGTCAAATCTCTGATGGATCAAATAGGTGTTTGGTATTATATAATTTTAGGGCTTAGAAGCACTTCCCCCACGTGCGTATCTAAAACTGTTTATTTTATCAAAATATAACCAAACACTTCAAAAGTGCTTTTTCAATTAATAGCTTACAGGAGAACGAGTCAAATGGGCCTAAAGTGTATATTTGACGCATAAAACCTCCTCTTTTTATTCAAACTTCAAAGAATTACACTATTATCGAAATAATATAATTTTAATAACATACCACTCAGTAACACTAGTTGATCACACAAGGTTATATAAAATTTTGGAAATGTATTCCAGGTCGACCTGGCCCGTTTCAACATGCACCAAAAGTTGCACATATCAGCCCGAAACCCTTCTGACCCGCCCGACTTAACAAATTCAGGCAATTGGGATTTAGGTAGTTTGACATAATAGATAATTCAGCATTCTAACCTTGAGATTGCTCAAAATTTTGTTGAACTGCCTTAAAGCATCTTGAAGAGAAGCATTCAGGATAGTAGGGGTGTGTAAATCATCAGATAGTCTTTCCTTCAGATGAGCTTTCAGATTTGTGATGCAAGTTTTCGCATCCTTAGTAACAGGAAATTTCTTGGTACTGGCTTTGATTTCTTCTTTAAATTGCGAGATAACACCCGCAGAATCTTCAAGAGTCTACCAAAAATGAAGGTCAGGACATCAATACAACTCGTTAGCTAAAAATATACCAATTACATATATAATACAAGTCTATAATAGCTACAAGCGTTTTCCACCTGATATATGTAAAAGATGGCCTCTGAAGAAATCTCAATCTGGGCAATCGAGTAATTGACAGGGGATCGATAATGTGTTCCCATCAAGAAATGCCTCAAAGCTAATGGGTGATATAGCTTAGTAACCTAAAAGAAGTTTAAGAGAATCAGTAATATCTTAGGGATTAACTATTAGGAAAAATAACCAAAAATAGCCAATATACATATAGGGGTTTTGAAAAAATAGTCATAAAAAATGTGTATACCAAAAAAGGCATCAGAACCCATATACATGTTTTGGCTACTTTTATCATTTCCCAGAAGTTATAAACTAGGTGTGTAATAAAAGAATATACCTCGCGAATAGTAAAGAAGTTACCAATCGATTTTGACATTTTTTCATCATTGGCAGTGACAAAACCGTTGTGCATCCAGTAGCTTATATTACTACCTGGGCAAGCAGCACAACTCTGAGCGATTTCATTCTCATGGTGTGGAAAGATCAAATCCATCCCCCCACCGTGGATATCGAACTTTTCTGTCAAGTAATGAGCACTCATTGCACTGCACTCGATATGCCACCCTGGCCTCCCTTTGCCCCACGGACTGTCCCAACTGATCTCCCCTTCCTTAGCGGCCTGAACAAAAAAGCATATTAGACACGGTTTTATAGAAAAATGTGCAAAATAGCCAAAAAAGTTTACAAGTATCAAATTTCTGCAGACTAAACTTTTTTCCCCTAGGAAAAAGGCAAGTGTGAAAAAAAAAATGCAATGGTTGTTGATACATAAAATACAATGGTTTTAATGCATCAATAGGATACATATGTAATTTTGAATTTAAGGAAGGATATATATGTATAAGCCACCCAAAAAGAATACTCTAAAACGCTTATTCTGTAAAAATAAAGAAGTTTGTGAATTTTTAAGGCAGGATTGATGACTAAATCAGTATAAGCAATATCAAAAAAAACTATATTGTCAAAACCCAAAAATATATTCGTTATTTTGATCATTTCCCCAATTTTATAACAATTGTATATCGATATAGTATATGGCAGATCACCCAATTTTGCTTATGAATGGGTCAAATTGGCTCACGTTTTGCCTCAAATGGGCCGTCAAACTATTACATTAGTTAATAAGAATCAAAAGTCACCAAAGTTTATTTAAATAAAGTTGCAATATATTGTTTGTGGCCAACCCGACCTACATAAAAATCACTTGTGTTGACCTGGAGCACGTTTTGACCCATCACCCAACCTGCTTTTTGGGCTATGTATGTATTTTAAGATAAATATGAAGGATAACATACCTTCCACAAAGCAAAGTCAGCTGGATGTTTCTTTCTTGAATCAATAGCAACCCGCTCACCAGATCTATTATCTTCAAGTCTTCTTCCTGACAGGCAACCGTAATTGGGAGATTTTTCAACAGAAAAAAAAACGTCATTTCCAACAACATAAGCACAACCGTTTTCAATTATCTGCGCAGCACACAAAAATCAGTGTTAAAATGTATGCAAGTATAATTAACACTAGAATCCATAAAAAATCATGCAAAATACGGTACCTCTTCAATCATTTTCCTTATTTGATCCATATGACCCGAAACTTTTGGTTGTTCAGTTGGAGGCAAGCACTGAAGATCCGTCATGTCTATCATAAACTCCTTGCAAAACCGCGCACTCAAATCTAACGGGTCCTCCTTATTCTCATTGGCTCTTTTGATTATCTGCATGTGAATATGTCAACATTACTATATCACACTTGCGAATTGCGAAAGATGGAAACCAACAGCATTACAGTGGGTTCAATATACATATCATATTAGAATGAAAAAAGTCTACCTGCAACATATTGCATATTGATAACACTTATAGCATTAGTCTTTTGCTGGTATCATTGATTACAACATAACGACTAATGGGTACCAAGAAACAAAATATTTACTTTCCTAACCTGATTGAGAGCTATGTTCAGAAGGTGAAAATTTGTCTCCCACAAAAGCACTATGCCTATAATTAGATGTTTAAAAGTCCAGTTCTATCAAATTTATCAGATCAAAATGCATAATATCACATCCCATAAATTTCCAACTAAGTTGGACACAAAATCAATATTTAAGAAGATATGATCTTCCTAAGATTATTTATGAAAATGAGGAACATGCTATGTATCTCCTTTATGTAGAATGTAGGTCTTATAGGCATTAGGACATCTTTAGGAACACATGGAGCTTTCTATCGGCTTTCTACATGATATCAAAATCACCACTGGTTACAAATTAAATTCTAAGCAAGGCTGAGCCTTGCACCTGGAATGATCAAACCTAAATATTTAGCACTTACGATTTCGCAACAGGAGAGCCTTTTGAGATGAGCCTATTTTAAACAAAATTGTCACCAACTAAACTATCCTTTGGCCAATGTTAAAATCATCAATCATATCAACCCGAGTCATTCCTTACTAATTATATATAAGCAGTTTAAGAAACAATTACTCTGTGTATTAACTGTTTAAACAAACTACCAATTACCCACCCAGTCACCAATACAACTAAAGTGTCTATTTAACTAACATATCTAAGCAGTGTATCTATATCCATAAAAGCAAGTTGACTTCACATGCAAATACAAGGATTTGAGACCGTTTGGATGCGCTCGTAACTAGGAATGTGTGCGTGAATTTCTATTCAATGCCTACTACAGACACAGTAACAGAAGATAAGAAACGAAAAACACGTTGAGATACAGATGAGAATCTATCCAGAAGAAAGATGCATTCCACAAAATGTGGATTATGGATTTTATCTTTTTTGCATAATCCCTTCATATATCTTTGTTATGTGTATAATGTAAAGCCTGTGACAGACTGACAGGTGTAAACAGTGAAGCTACAGATGCTATTACTGTTCAGCTTATTACCCAAGTACTCCCTTAAAGACTTTAAACGTGTATCTCACATATCAATCGAAACATGCATATGGTGTAAAATAAGAGCAATAATGGAAGCATACACTTTAAACATCTTACCTTGTCATCTATATCAGTGAAGTTCCTGACATACTTCACTTCGTAGCCCAAATGTTTTAGGTACCTTAAAATAGGTAAAATTTGAGTTAGTTGGTGACAGTATACATGCAAATTCCGTGAATAGTAAAGGTTCAAAAATCAAAGTTTATTGCTAGGTTTACTTGATATTTACAATCAAACACATAAAAACAGTAGGGGTGGCGGTAAAAGTCACTTCAACATGCATAAACTGTTCCTTAAGGTTATCTAAAGAAAAGAATGTTCACAAACACCAATAAGATTAACACACAAAACCAAATGTAGTGAATGCAGTTGCAAAACAAAATTTTAAGTTAAAACCAGACTGATGTAGTGAATGCAGTTGGAAATAAATCGTCCAAAACGTCATTTAAACAGCTAGAAAAAAAATTGGAAACGAAAAAGCCCTTTTACCCAAAAACACGTAGGTAAAGACATATCAACTCTTAGCGAAAATTTGCAATTACATCATCTTATACAAACACATGCCTTATGGCAGCAGTAATAACATGGCACTACAGGCATAATCCTATGGTAACCATTGCCAATTCCAACAAACGTTAATAAGCATACATTAATCTCTTACAGCCAATTTCTCTCCAAACTCCTGCTCCGTGTTATAAATCAGATTAAATACTGAAGACCTCATCACATGAACAAAGCCATTTTTACTCATTTGCAATCAGAACGTTAAAACTAAAATTCTAGTCAAATTGCATACTTCAATCTGGTGTTCAATCCCAAGATATAAACTACCTAATCAAATAAAAAGAATAAGACAGTACAATTGCATCGAGCTATCTAATCAGTTCGGATTAATATCAGGTTATTCATTTCTAAGGTCACTGCACTTTGCGAAAACGTTAATTTTATCATCGTACCTATCATTATCATGTATTACTCACTTTGACTTTTTATAATATCATACTCAACTCCCTAAACATTTTTCAGATAATTTACCCAACTCTTCGTATTTGACTAGCTAACTCAAATGTCCATCTTCTAATAAACTGAAAACCCGGTTTTGATAGTATAGTGACCTACAAGCAAAAAAAAAAAAAAAAAACAGAGTTACAAGACCAAGTAACCCGCGGTTACTCGATACATAGTCAGTGACCGAGGCAAGTTAAGCCAACTCGACCAAAAAAATCCGTTTGGTAAAAATTCGGTTAAAACTCGAACCAAACTCCCTGCCTGGACCGCTTACTTGCTTATGTTATATAGTCAGTGATCGAGGTGAGTCGGGCCATAACAACCAAAAAATCCGTTTGTTCATAAATTCGGTCAAAACTCGGTCAAGAACCCCCCACCTAGATCGATTTCTCCCTACAAGGTAGCCAACTATATTTCACAAACCAAGCAAAAAACTAATACTCGCTACAACGACACAACTAAACATATTTGCCAAGTACAACGACATCATTAACGCAACAAATATCTATCATATTTTGACTAGCCAACTCAAAAATCCGGTTCCGAATAAACCAAAAACTCGCTTTCGATCACACGACGTAAACGAACAAAAAAACAACACAATAACTCTATAAATCATTAACATGACAAATATCTTGGCGTAAAATCCATAATTCTCTATTAAACACAATCAAATCAATAAAATGAAACAAATAGTGAGGGTTAGTAAAAGTTATACCTGTAGAGAACATCAAAAGCGACGTACGCGCGCGCGTGGCCAATATGACTGTAATCATATGACGTCACACCACAGACGTACATTGACACGTGTCCAGGTACAAGCGGCTTGAACGTTTCCTTCTGTCTAGTCATTGTGTTGTAGATTTGAAACTCGGTATCTGGTGAATTCGCCATTGATTGTTGTGAGATCTGTTGGTTGAATTAGGGTTAGGG
The DNA here is from genome assembly GCA_026074375.1 of Tanacetum coccineum. NCBI lineage: Eukaryota > Viridiplantae > Streptophyta > Magnoliopsida > Asterales > Asteraceae > Tanacetum > Tanacetum coccineum. The sequence continues at coordinate 10,492 of BQNB010095584.1, forward strand.
TTTGGAGAATATGATGATGAAGATGAAGATGAAGATGAAGATGAAGATGTGAGTTATTGTAACGCTAAGTAATTACGGCTGTTGTTGTAAAACCCCCAAAAACAAGTGTGACAAGTGTTATTAATGGTTGCTATTTTGTAACTTACCGAGTCATCGAGTCATTGGATTACCGGTTAAATCGGTTCGATCACCGAGTCTGGTCTTTCAAAAAAAATTAATATATATATATATTTGCAATGATAAAAAAATTATATATATAAATCATGAATATACCATGTATTGAGTTTAAAAATCATTTACAAACGAATATAAACATGTAAAAATAAAATTACGTTGCAAATAGGGCGGTAAACGAACTGAACGTTCAGTGAACATTTCATGAACCGTTCGGTAAAAAGTTTGTTCATGTTCGTTTATTTATTAAACAAACATGAACATTATTTTACGTTCGTTTAGTTAAATAAACGAACATGAACACTAGTCACGTTCGTTCGTTTATGTTCGTGAACGTCCGATTAGACGTTTATTAACGTTCGTTTATGTTCATTTATATGTTTATGTTCGTATATCATATCTTTGAATTGTATACTTTTAAATCTGGTATGTTTAAATAAAACAACACTTATAAAATATAATATTATGCATAATGCATAATTTGATAATATTTTATGTTTTTTTCTACGTTCATTTATATTCGATCGTTTATGTTCGTTTAAGGTTCGTTTAGTTTCTTAATGAACGAACATAAACGAACATGAACAACTCATTTCTTAATAAACGAACATGAATAAGAAAATTCGTCCGTTTAAGCGTTCGTGTCCGTTTATTTGTCAGGTTAAAATTAAGTGAACGAACATGAACAAGGCTCCGTTCGTGTTCGTCCGGTTCGTTTACAGCCCTAGTCGCAAATATATATATAACTTTCTTTATTTATAAAAACACATGAAAAATAACGAAACGCGGCCGGGTATCGAAAACCGAGTTGACCCGGGTCACTTCAAACTCGGCGAATCTTACCGAGTTTCGAAAATATAAAACCCGGTTTAATTTGACCCGTTTTTTCGATCAGAACCGGTTGAACCGACCGGGTCGAACCGGGTTTCAAAACACTGACAGATTATATGTGAGCTTATGAGCTTATTTGATTACGGCTTATATTTCATAAGCTTTAAAATTTCTGGCTTATTTTAAGACTTGTATGCTTATATAAACTTATATAAGCCCATAAGTCTTAAAATAAGCCAGAAAATTAAGGCTTATGAAATATAAGTCGAAATAAGATAAGCTTATAAGCCGAACCCCCCTTTTTTTATAACTTATTTGTTGGGCTTGTGTTTCATAAGCTCACTTTTTGTGACTTGTTTCAAGACTTTATGTTTATTATGTCATAATGAGTTTACGCAAACCGAAAACTTTCAAAATAAGTCGCAGCAGTGAATTTATGAAACATAAGCTCAAAATCAAATAGGCGATAAACCAGCTATATAAGCCGAAACAAACAGTGAGTGTTTGGTTTAGCTTATTCATCCCGCTTATTCGATTTTGGAAAAGCCGATAAGCTCAGTTTTTAGAGTTTACCAACACCACCTTATTGGCTTAAGCCAATATGCTCAAGTACATAATAAGCTCTAAAATACCAACTTATTGACTTTTTCCCAAAATCAAATAAACCGAATAAATAAGCTAATTCAAACACCCCTTATAAAAACTATACATTTAACTGTATCAGTAGTCGTATATTTTATAAAAAAACTTGTTTGTTTAATGGAAATATGTTTACTAGTGTGGTTGTAGCTAAATTATAATATGAAAAATCAAGAAAAAAATAGCTTAAGAATTTAATACCTGTTTTATTAGTGCTAGAAAAGGTAGATGCACGTTAGTATAACAACGAAGATAATAATGAACTATATAAATTATGTTTAGACCACTAGCGTAACGTTAGATGGGTAAACAAATATGGTTTTCCTTGTTAATGTTATATATGGGGGGTTGAGTCTTTTTGACTCAGATGTACGGTGTCTCATTGGGTTAATTTCAGGATCATTTTCGACCTTTTCCTGGCCACCCTCAAATGTATACACTCAGCGAGATTTGAACAATTGACCTCTCGTTTGACAACCAATGACGTTACTACTAAGCCATTTATTGTAAGGGCATCCACTATGATGAACCGTTTAAAAGGTTTATACAATTAATACATCATTAAGTTATAAACTTTTGCATGTTATAAACCTATTTCTACTATGGATAAACCTATTTATAAAGCTTTTCATATCATAAAACACAACTAACATTTACAAAAAAAAAATAAAAAAATAGTTTAGACCTTTTCAAGATCTTAGACTTTTTCATTCTACCTAGTATTGAAATGGTTTATCACTATGGTTAGCAAATTTATGGACTCTTCAAAAAGTTTTAGACCTATTTATAAACCACCATAGTGGATGCTATAAGGTTAACATTTGATCTCAATGAAATAGGGTAGACACCATTAATGTTCTATGCAATAATTTTTCAAATATCTATACCGATGAAAAACTCACTATGCATAATGTACAACTCATTATAGGGGTGAGCAGAAATCGTACAGCAAACCGCAAAACAACAAAAACCGCACCACAAAAATCGCACCACCGCAAAAACCGTGGTTCAGTTTTAAGAAAAAATAAAAACCACATTTTGCGGTGCGGTTACGGTTTTACCCATAAAACCGCACCACAAAAATCGCACCGCACCGCATATTTATTTTTTATGGTCGAAAACGGCACATTGGTTATTTAATGTGTGTTATAAGGCTTGTAAAGCATATTATCATTAATATTCTTACAAGTTATAAGTGATGTGTGTGTTTACATTAAATATATGCATTGTTATACCCGAAAAAACCGACATTGTAAACCAAAAACCACAAAAACCCACATTAATTATATAAGTCATACGTGATGGTGCGGTGCGGTTAAAACCCGCAAAAACCGTAAAACCGCAAAAAACCGCAAAACCGAAACCGCAAACCGTGATGCGGTTCGGTTTCTATTTTTGTAGAAACCGCAAGTGCGGTTGCGGTTTGGTTTTAGTCAAAAACCGCACCAAACCGCACCATGCTCACCCCTAACTCATTATGTGTAATATTTTTTTTTATACTAGTTATAATCCCCCTGCATGCACGAGGTTTTTTATAAAAATGTAATAATGTATTTTCATCTATTAAAAAATTAAATAGCTTATTTTTTGTTTTTGTTTAATTTACGATTTTTAAATTTTGTTTTTAACTATGTTTGACACACGTGGTGAGGGTTTATATATTGTTTTTGCATAGACATGGATTCAGACTTTTCAAGCTAGTATCTGGATGCCTTAAACTCTTTTTAACGCTCAACTAACTTAGATTCAGCCTCTTTAAGTAGGTGTCTTAATGTCTTGAACTTTATTTCATGTTCGGTCAACTTATATTCGGCATCATCAAGCTGTTGGACGAAAGTACTAAATCGTGTTCATACTCTGAGAATTTGTGTTCAGCCTCTTGAAGCCGGAATCTTGATACATGAATATCATTTTTACAGTTACCCAACTTGGATATAAAACTTCCACTCACAACCATGGCATTATAACAGGCTTTGTACATATCTTTTATATTTAAGAATAATTTGTTTACTTCTTTTGTGTGTGTGGACATCTATCACTTAATGAATATAAAAACGTTGTCGTAATATCTTTATACATCTTCTTAAAACTGATATAAAAATCAAACAAAATGAACTAATCAGTTGCTAACATGATTTGAAAAAAATACATATCATCCCAACTTATTTGTTAAGTGCCCCAATACAACTGTCGCTTTTCTTTCCCCAAACATTTTGACATACCATTTGTCTTACCTGATTGGTTAATCATGGCTCTTGGATAGTTGGACCTGCAAAATGCAAATAGATGACCACCTGATGTAAAGTATGGAAACCGAGTTTTTCGAAGGACTTTAAATCCGTCATGATATGGAAATTGTTTAAGTTTCTTATATGCTATGATATCATGGTATGATGATGTATTTCAATGTTGAACAACAACATCCTAATGTATGGTTATAATGATACATCATGCTTGCTCATACATTTTGCCCAACTTAAACCAATGCATATATCTAATGCTAAAGAGTAGTCTTAATTATTCGTTTAAGAGCTTAGTAGAAACTTGTGATACCAACTACATGCCATATGCTTTTACACCAATGTTTGGATTAACAACACCTTAAATCACAATCGATGGTTTAAGAAAGAAGTTTGCTGTATATTCATCATTGTATATACGACAATGCCATATCTCCTAAGAGTACTGGAAGACATAATAAAACCTATAAAACTCACTATAACTATTTTTGGCGTGTTGCGGGTTACAGGTTGATGCGGTGGTACGGTTTTAAATTTAAATATAAAACAAACTACGACATTCTCGTACGAAAAAGATAAAGTTGAATCTTTCACTGTATATGTCCATGGATTTGGCGTCGTATTATCTAAACATCTTTTATACTGCTAATAACACTATATCAGCATCTAGTGAATCCTAATTAGTATCGGTGTATCTATCATATTTCTAATTATGGAAAACTAATAGTAGAAAAAAACCTTATAAAAAATGTATATATCATGATTTGCGTGAGAAGCTAAGAGAAAATAATTTTATAGCTGGTATGATGACTTTTCTATTGGAAACATGTAGCAAATATGTAGGGACTGTTTGTAAGGGAGTGTTTGGGAATGCCTATTAATACTGCTTCATTGCTTATTGCAGTATGAGTTAATAATAGTTTCAACTTGCTAATTCCTATTTTGTGTAATTATAATTAGATAAGAAGTTTACCTGTTCAATGTAATGGAAACGGTTAAAGAATCAAATGAGCATACCGTTAGCAGCAAATGTGTCGAATCCTTCCGCCAAGTTTTGAAGATGCTGTCGTGATTAGTACAGCTGTATAGAGCAGCGGATTAAACATAGATGGTAAGACTGCAATGGGATTTCCAAGCATTTCTGATCAATCAAATAAGTCGGCATCAGATCAAATTGCAAGAGCTATAAGCCTTGTAATTTTTTTAACTACTTAAAATAAACAGAAACTTCGTGTTTTTTGATAAATTCCCGAACCTGGATTATATACTTTTTCCTTGGCATTTCTCTTCCCAAACAAAGTCAGTCAAGCTTTGCGCCATCTTCATGTGTCATTTTAGTAATTCAAAATAAATACTCAATTGTAGCTGAGCTTTTAAAGGAAGGTTTGTGCATAAATTAAAACGAATGTATCCATTATTTCCACCTTTTACACCTTTTTTTAGAACGGCTTGTTAGTTGTTGGTGTTCAGATCCAGTAGTGACATCCAATTGGGCAGTATGCTGTACCTTGAACCTGCCTGTACTTCCTCCTATTCCGCCTGAAGGGGTAAAAGTCCCGGGTGGGACTCGAACTCGAGACCTCCCCTAGCCAAACATCCCCTCCCCAAGCCCCTAAGGAATCTTGGTGGCCAACTGAGCTAGCCCAGTTGGTTTCCACCTTTTACACCTTAGCATGTCACATCATCCATTATTGCCACATTCTAGGGTAATGAACTGATAATAGCAACAATGGCAAGAAACCTAGAACCATATCTTACATTAAAGGATTTAAGCTCTTATCTCTAGTCTAGTAATCGTTAACGTACATTAGTTGATTTTTAGTTCAATGTCATCTTTTTAAAGAAAAAATATGATCATTAGATTTTCCTATCAATTTACAGGGACAATGTTGGAACTTGAAAGTAATGACTGCCACTTCATGTTATCAAATTTGATGCACAAGCTTTTTAGCAAATGGGGTAAAATAAGCCTTCACTAATTTGACTAAGTCATCACTGATCACCACATTTTACAAATAGGATATCATGTCGCAATCTATCTGTTGATAGTCTATATAGTGAGTGCCCAGAGTCCAGAGGGAAGGCAGAGCTTTTGGTTTTTAATGTTGTTAAAGAGTTGATCTGGGAATAAATTCTTGTTCATGTAATTGTTTGGCACGTAATGACTTAATATAAAAGATCACTTTTACCTGGACACGTAATACGCTAACATTTTTGTGATCATTGATATTCAATTGACAATTTATTTGAGTGTTGTCTGTTTAGCAAACTTTTTAAGTAATCGGCTACATGTTTCGAGGACTTTTTATGAACTTGTCATTACAGAATTTGCATAAACTTGATATCACAAAAATTGAGTAAAAATGTGAGCTGGCCGTAAGAATGTTTCCCCCGTACATGGAGAGTTCTTACTTATCAGTGGTAAGATCAACATAAACCAAAGTTATTGAAGAAAAGTTCAATTTGATTGTCAAAATTACGGCAAAACATAGTACTTAAAACAGCCATTTGCCTTCCTGGACAACCTGTTATTAACTACACGTACCAGAACTTATCCATTTTAGCAATGTATGCAGATATCCAAAAATCATAATATTCACAATATGATGCATTCATTCCAAAAAGAGACAAGATTGCAAAGTAAATAACTACCGAGTATTATATCCTACTCACTCCATATACTCGTTGTATCTTTTGCTTTAATGAATCCAAACGTGCCTGGCATTCATCAGAACGTTGTTCCAAAGTGGCAATAAGCTGCTTCAATGCATCCATCTCCAAAAGTACATACTGCTGAAATTCACTAAAACCCTATGTGGTGGGCGGAAAGTGTTTAATGGATGCCTGCATAATCATGTAAACTGTTTTTTTGAACCCAAAAGGATTCGGCACACATAAAGTCAATACAAATGCTTGAACACTTTTCTTTAAGATGCAAATATTAAAAATAGTAAATTTTAGGACTTTATCACAAAAATAAAAGGCGAGTTGCATATATAAAGCACTCTGTCATGCATTCTTTGATGAACATAAGCTCTTGCATTGAGGGCACTAAGAATTAAGAAAAAAGTTAATAAGAGAACTGATACAATGTCAAGAAAGTAGGTCTACAATAGATGGTATGGCCTGATATGAAATCAAGAAAGAAACTTCAAGTGTGTCTTATAATACTCAAAACTCATTATGCGTGACGACACAGCACAAAAGCTTTTACATATCATAAACCCGTCAAATTACAATTCACAATCTTAACATGGTCGCATTTAGAGGTGTTTGGGACTGTCTTAAAACTCTTTATCTGCTTAGTGCGTTTTTCAATAACTTTATAGCTGATATGATGACTTTTCTATACCTCATCTATACTATACAATAACCAAGTAAGGCAGAAATATAACACCTCAATGCTATCAAAGATTTTAGGAGTAGTTGCCTGAGCTTATTTCGTGGGTTTGAGGCTTTAAGTAGATTTTCAACAGGTACCTTACGGCTTATGATGAATATGCTCATAAGTTCATGTTGAGTCTTCGGATTGCCTTATAAGGTAAGGTGTTTGGATTAGCTTTATTTGGTAGAATAGTCTTTTTGTTATAATAGCCGGAAAAGGCCCCAAAACAGGCCACATGGAAAGAGATTAGCAAAACCCCTAAATAAGCGTATAAACCTAAAACCTAAATTCCAGTATAACGGGCATACCCGCTTACAATTGATCAATTTAGCTGATCTTGATGTGTATGCTATATCGATGACATAACAATTGAAGAAAACATAATACTCATAATTAATGACATTAAAAAACATACCTTTCAATAATCTTATCATATTAGAAATTAACAACATCCATACAGCATAAACCAATGTTGGAACGTACGGAGATGTTGTGTAGATGACGAATTAAGGTTCTATTTTATTATTTTTTTCAATTAATGCATCTGAGTATAGTTTAGGGTTTGGGTAACAAAGCTTGGTCGTTGTGGTCGGGTGGGGGGTGGTGCTGCCAGGGGTGGGCAGGTATTTCTTATCATGTATTTGTAGCTAGGCTAAGCGTCAAAACTTTCAAGTGTCCATCGATAGTTGCATTCACAACTTCTTGGGTAGATAAGAAACCAATTTACAGTGTCAACCTACAAACAAAGTATCATTGTTAACTTAGAAAAGTTAATAAAAGTCCAACTTACGTCTGCAGCCACGTGCACTTCTGGATCATTGTTGCCTATTGATATCCTAAGCCGCAAACTCTTTAAAAAAAACTCCCACTTTCATAGTACCTACTCTTATTAATTTATCCCAGTTCGCTTTACAAAATTATTTAACATCAGAATTCAATCAGCCAGTTCACCAAGGCGTAAAAGCATGTAAGAACTTACATTCGAATCTGCACCGAAGCAAATCCTAATTTTTTTTATTACCGGCAAGAACAGCCAACTTTTGACCTTCGTCACTGATGTAGGAACCTTAACAACATAGATAAACCTTCAATAATGTCACTATTCAAGAATTACCACTTTATTAACCACTGCTAATGTCCTAAGCCGTTAATTGTCTTAGAGAGGCCCACTATCATAACATCTAATCCTACTAAAGTATGCAGGATATAATCTTACAGGCATAAAGTATGCAGAATACTTTCTACATACAGATTATATGCAGTCAAATGTATCCAGTATGATTGGCTTTTGTTGTACATATAATTCATTTACAGAACATCAAGTATGTATGATATACATGACTAATTATTTACAGGCATCTAGAGGGCAAAAGTGATTGTAACAGAGCTATTGAAGTTTCAATCTCTGATCTAAAACTATCCCATATCCCTCAAAACCAAACAGAATGCATAGTTTAAGTAAAGTCAAACATTAGTAAGAATCACCTTTATATACCAATATTTCCTATACAAAAAGGCATACTAAAACCAAATAACCATATTGTTGTATCAGTTTTAGTTAGCATGTAACATAATGGGTGTTGTCGGATTATATAAATTGTTGCATACGTTAACCTTATTATTGTCCCCAATAGATTACTATGTAGGCGAAAGAGTTAAGTATACCCAAACACCCAGTGCCGCCTAAAGTCTGCAAATCAATAATAACTTCCACCAAATGGCAATATAAATTTCTAATTATTTCTATGTAACTATAGAGAAAGAAAAAGAAACCTGGACGGGGTCAATACTAGCAGATCTTAGGTCCCAGAAAACTAAACCGTTAGAACGTGCTAACAGAACCACATATGTGAAAGAACTTAATATACCCAAACACCCCCTTATACTGAAGTTGGTGAACTTCTCCTAAGCTGATTATAACAGTGTGTTATTATTTGGTAACTGATTATAACAGTGTGCGTTTATGCTATAGTCATTACCGCAACCCAACCCGCCACAATTGCCCTCTGCTTATTTTTAAACCTTTTTTAATCAATAAACGGCAGATCATGTCGACCTTTTTTTATCCGTTTTATCATTCAAGAGTTTAATTTTTTTAGCATGTATGTAAAAGAGAACAAAGTTAGCACCTTGACTATTTGCCCTGATTCTCCCTCTTCTTTGCTCTTCACATGTTTGGTCTTTAAATTAATTACATTATATGAAGCTCAAAAGCAGGGTTGCAAAAAGAGATCAGAACCTGAGCACCTGCAAATTAATCAGATAAACAAAAAGAAGCAAAAAGATTGAACAGTCTTATA
>BQNB010095585.1:0-25833 GCA_026074375.1 Tanacetum coccineum
TAACAAACACACACTAAGTGATTTTCTCTCACTAGAACTTCTAATTTTCTCTCTCTAGAAATCGGCCTACACACCAATCCTTGATTGTGTTATGATTTCCAATATACTACATAAGTATATATGAAATTTTCATTTTTAAAAAGGGTAGATATAAATTGCCCCTATTTGTTTTGAACACCAGCTTTCTGTTTCCCTATAATTTTTGTTAGATTAAGACTTAAGAGGGTGTGTTTGAGTTTACTTGGGCNCTAACCCAATAACCCATGATCCAAACACCTCAAGGCTTAAACCCAACCAGTATGTCACTATAATTGTTTGTCAAAAAATCTTCTAATTTCTAAGTTCAAGTTTACCTAAATCCACTGGTTAATAAAACTTGACCATGTTTTTTTTCTAATGACGATAATTTTGTAAAAATAAATTAGCAAGTAATTATAGTGACCTAAGAGCGTCTCCAATTGTAAACTTTTCAAAAAAGTTTATATAATCTTCATATCACATAGTTATTAATTTTTCATATTATAAACCTATTACCATTATTCTTACACTTGTTAAAAATTTATGAAATGATGATGTATTAAATGAGTTACATGTATTTAGTTGCAATGAAAATGCTTATTAACTTAGACCTATTTCATTCCATGTCATCATAAACTTCATCTTACTATAGTGGCTCAATTTATAAACTTCTTCAAAATTTATAAACCTTTTCATGAACCTCTCATATTGGATGCCCTAATCTTTTATATAATAAAAGAATTACATCATTTCGGAGTTCTCTATGAGATTTGATCTTATACAAAAAAATGCGACGAATCAAGTCGCTTGATTTTGACACGTAGGCAAAATCGTGCGATCTGATTAATTAAGTAAAGTCAAAATTGAATCAAATTTGGTTAAAATTGAAAAAAAACTATGTAGAAAAAAAACCACCAAAAAATATATGTGATAAATTTTTTTTAAAAATAGTAGGTAATTAATAAAATTTTTGTGGTTGAATTTTAAAATAACTTGCATGGACTTAAGTATAAACTTATAAGTTTTCATGTTTTTAAATAACTTAAAAAAAACAAATACTCCCTTTGACTTTATACCCTCTATACTTTATCTTTTAAAAACACAATATATATGTATGTACATGATTATAAATATCAAAATGAAAGCACGAGTTATTGTCTATTTCTATTTTGACACTTAGTAAAATCAAGGAATGCAATTTACTAACAAAAGTCAAAATGAAATCTCAATTTGTTCAAAATATTAAAATTTCGTCTATTTTATAAAATGTGCTAGAAAAAACATATTTGTCAATTAAAAAAAAAAACTTAACAAGGGAGAGGGTAATTAATAAAGATTTACTTGTAAATTTTAATAAAATATACTTATCAATTTTCATGTTTTTTTGTTAACTTTATAAACTTTTCAATTCTTTATATTTTATAAAAAAAATACAACAATATGTTATTGTTATATATATTAATATATATTGTATTAAACTAATCAATTCTTTATATTTTATAAAAAAATACAATAATATGTTATTGTTATATATATGAATATATATTGTATTAAACTAATGTATTTTCACGAAATTGTAAATATAAAAAGAAAAACACGAGTTAGTGTAACATGTAAATGAATATACGAGATTTTACATATACAAACGACTTATGTTATATATTTTTTGGTAAAGGGTTTTACCCAGGTAAATATATTAACCAAAAAGAGTTAAGTACAGACAGAATGTGACTGAAGTACCACATTAACCTTAAGCTAAGAAGCTTGATAAACAACAAACACTTGGGTTATGACAGGCCATAAACACCCAAACAACTAGCTACATATTACACATCAAGGAGCTAGGAAATCAAAGAGCCAAATCGGCATAAACAAGAAGGATAAATCCAGTAAAAGAAGCAAACTCCTCGCCATCCAACAACAACACAAGAAAAGCAGATGGACCAGATGAGGCTACCTCCTTAAAAAACTTTCTCAAGAAAACCCAAAGAGAAAAACCTTAAAGAAGGAAAAAAGAGTACAACCCTCACCTCGAACTCCCCTCGCTAATTATACTTGAGCTTAGAATCTTCCATGTATCTAGTAAAATCCGTGCACGAGAAGAAACCTTCTTAAACTTGAAGGTGACAAGCTTCAGTCGAACAATAGCAGTTACGACTTCAATAATCTGAGGCACTTTAGACGACTTCTTCTTGAACAATCTTGAGTTACGCTCACACCATAAGTAATATGACGTAGCTGCAAGCAATAACCGAGAAACCACACTAATAACCGAACGCCCCTTTGATTTAGGAATGAGAAACTCCATCACATCTGCTAAACGAGGGGGAATGATATCCATACTAGAAAGACTTCTGGCCTGCATCTAAACATGAGAAGAGAAAGAACACTCAAAGAAAAGGTGAGAATGAGAATCAGGGACCACATCACACATGGTGCATCTAAGTAGGTTTAAGTCGGTACTAGGACCAACATCCCATTGCCTAAGCCTATCCCGAGTCTTCAGTTTCTTCTTCACAATGAGCCACAAATGAATAGCATGCCAAGGAATACAATGAGGAAACCAAACAACATGATACCTGATGTGTCTCGCGACTACTAGTTTTAAATTTATAACACGAATTACCAAATAAGCTAAGAACACACGGGAAAGTATGACCCTTTCGTTTGTAGCTAGCTTTTTGTGGTAAGCCGAGGTCGTTCACTAGGATTTGGGTGTTTTCGGTTGTGAAGAATCTAAGTATCAATAAGCTATATGAAAATGGTAAAGAGGATGTCACAAGCCTAAATACCATATAAGCAACTAATAACACGGAAAAGATGATCAACCAAATTCAATAAGTAAAAGACAACACTTGTTTGGATTTGTTCATAATACTTGGATTGTTAATATGAAGATGGTTTTGACAAATTGATTACAAGTTAAGAATATAATGGTGACAAATTCCAAATCAACCAATTCATGATTACGTTTATTTAACAAGTTTGATTCGCGGTTCGTTTCACAAACATGTTAACAATCACACTTAAGTCTCTTTGCATAATCAAGCCACTAAAGAAATGGTCAATACAATAGATAATCATCCATAGACAAAATGATTATAACTAGTTAAGTAATGAAAACCCTTTCGACCTATGAAATCACCAACAACTAATCAAGCAAGATAAGCAATTGAACAAAACTCAAGCATAAATGGATCTCAAACATAATATGAAATTGATCAAAACCATAATCAAACATAAACAATCCTCATATGATAAACATCATCTAAACAAGTGTAAAAAGAACTACTCCATGATTATTTCAACAAAAACCAAAGGTTCATCAATCATATCATTCCTAACAAACATCATAAAAGTAACAAGAGATTACCCAAGTAAGATTACAATAGGTAATGAAAGGATTTAGAGCAAACCTTCAAGCCTCCAATCGCTATACGCCTCCTAAAAGCAACACACGATGAAAAATTCATATCAAAGCATCTTCTTCAGCCTTTGAACAATCTTCACGAATTTGGGAGAGGTTTTTGGTCTTTTGGGTTAGATATGGTAGAGGAAATTCGTCCTTGGGTGAAGGGGGTGGAATAACTATAAGAAAAACCTAGTGAATATAGTGAGGTGTGTGTTAAAATGAGGCATAGGGGTCTCTTATTTATACTACAATTTTATGTTGGTTTCAGGGCCTAAAGGGGTGTCCAAAGCCGGTTTAGAGGGTCTAGATCCTTCTTGGTTATTCAGGTTTCTTCTAGAGTGAAATGAACAACGTGGGCTCCAAGAGCCGGGCGGCACTGCCCTCTGCCTGGCGGCATTGCCTCCTGCCGGGCGGATAGAGCTTCTGCCGTGCGGCTAGCCACACGACCAAAACTATATTTTTCTTGATTTTGCGTATTAGCTTTCCGTTTGAGTCGCGCTTGGTCGTGGGTCATTATACATCAATAAAACTTCTTTTAAACTCTATCTTGGGCCTTGGAAGCTTGTATGGTTCACTCTTTTGTCATTGAATTGCTTCTCGAGCTTGTTCTTTACGAGGGATTCTTCGTACGTGCATAAAACTTCATTTATTTTTCGTTTCTTCATCTTTTTCTTGCTTTTCCTGTACTTGGCTACAAATAGACTTGCAAACACACTTTGGTACAATTACGTAACAAAAGCATATAAAATCCTCTTCAACATACATCGATAACCATATAAGTATATCACGTCTTAGCACATTCGCTAATTGATATCTCAAAAACTTCATCTTCCTTCATCTTCATAAACATACAGCACATTGGCTTTATTTGTCATCACATTTTTTTGATGACTTATTCATTTCTCTTTTTTTTTTCATTTTCATTTCACATACATCAAACTCTCCCACACTTCGCATAAACATATACCACAAAAATATAAAATATGAAGCTGCGCATCTCCATCTTTGTCAGAATGGCACACACAAATGGCGAAGTGTGACATAACTACTAATCATAAAAAACTATCCAACATACCAAGCAACTAGCAACCCACCATTTAGACTTTTACTACGGGTTAGGCTAAGGTTTAAAGTTAAATATTTTTTTTCTTTTTTTAGTGGATGTAACAAAATGAAAAGATTGGCTTGGAAGGTGTTCTAAGGGTATCTAGCACTAAAAGGAAGTGCTAACAAAGGGTTAATTTGGGTGGTTAGCTAAAAGTAAACGGAAAAGGCTATTTGGGTTAAATCCTAAGGTACCTTATTATCACGCATATACACTTATCATCACACGAATGTGATCTCACTGCGGTATTCGTAATTATTTACAAGCACAAGTTCTAATATATTAACCTAATTACGTGAAAACAACTATAAGGGCAAATAAGTCTACATAAATTTTAAATTGGCCCAAAAATTAGAAAATTTTAAAATCAGTCTCGTTTTCCCTGTTTACTTCCCCCACACTTAAGTTTTGAATTGGCCTAAATGTAAAAATAAACTTCAAAGTATAAAATAGGGAAATAAAAGTAAGAGAAAACCTAAACTTCCTGGGCAAAAGAAATCGCGATCGAACTCCATATGATTATAGCTATGCAACTGCTAGCATGAGCGTGTGAGATTAATTAATTTCACCTCCAAGCATCCTCCTTCACCATTACCTGCTGCAATATTCAAACAAAACAAATCAAAACAAAATGCAAACAATAATATACTAAACACTACGAGCATGTAACACCCCCACACTTTAGATTTTCCAAGCTGAAAAACAACTTTCTTAAAGGGTGTACATGTTTATTCAAAAACTAGAAATTAAAGCACATAAAGCAATTAAAACCTCGGGTTGCCTCCCGAGAAGCGCTTAATTTATTATTGAGTCATTAGCTAGACTCTTCCCCAGGATTCAGGATTCTTTGACGATACGGTTCAAATCGGAAATTTCCCTTTTTAAAGCTTGAGAGTATGGGATTTTTGGTATGTACTCCACAAGCGAAGGAGATACATTTGGTCTTTTTGGGTTCTTCGTGTCCTCAATATTTCTTTTCGACACTTCATTTTCAATGCCAACAAATGATATTAATTCTTTGTCACCAACATGATTCGATATTTCATCGTGTTTAAACACCTTCTCTTGAGTGTACGGGATATGCACAGTGTAATCCTTAAGAAATGGTGACACAGTCGGTGAGTTAGAGGTGATTAGGTTCGGGTTTGACATGGTTGGATTAGGCTCAGTTTCTTCCTCCTTGATGAATTACAAGACAGGGACATTGCCATCAGTGAGTTGAAGAAACTCATTGAGAAATCAAAAGGAAAGTCTGTGGAAACTATGTTTGATAAACTACATGTTATTCGTCAAACAAATGCAATTAAGGTTCCAAAACCATCAGTTTTGGGTAAACCGACTCCTTTTTTAGATTCTCTTGAAAATAGAAATTTTTCAAAACCAAGGTCGGTTACCAAGACTGATGTGCACAAGGGGTTATCAAAACCAGTCACTCCATAGAATTTGCCTCAAACTAGAAAAAAACTGAAATCAACAAGAATGTGATTAAACCAGGAATGTATCAAATAGACACCAGGCCAACACAAACTAGAACAACTCAGTTGTCTCAGACTTTTAGGAATTCTAACAATCAAGTCTCTACTTCTACAGGAGTAATTCACAACACTAGTGTTAGCAGGCCACATCTTAGGAGCAATCAAATGAAAGATAAGATCGTGCAAAACAATAGTCAAGTGAAGATTAAGCAGAAGAAAGTAGAAGACCACCGTAGGATTTCTAGTATTTCAAATAAAACAAAGTCTGTAACTACGTGTAATGACAGTTTAATGTCCAGAACTTTGAATGTTAATGCTGTTTGTGTAACTTGTGGCAAATATGTGTTTAACTCAATTTATGATGCTTGTGTTTCTAAGTTTTTGAATGACGTGAATGCTAGATCTAAGAAGCCTCAAGTAGTGCCTATTATACCTAGAAAACCCATAAGAAAAATAAACCAATCTGTCGCAACACTCCCTAAGAAAACAATTGCTTCATATTCCACTATCCAGAAATCCAAGAGTTATTATAGGATGCTTTATGAGAAAACCAGTAAGGCATGGACATGGTGGATAGAAAAACAATGTCCATCAGGATATCAATGGATTCCAAAGACAAAAATGAAATGGGTGCCTAAAATAACGAACAAAAATGTGAACACAAGTATTAGTCCCACTATAGATAATGCATCTAGAATAACTAATGTCTTCAAGCTCACAAACTCTTTAGGATCCAATTTATCAAATGTTCCATCCTCCTCTAATTCTCTTGCAGATTCTACAAATCATCCTATTCATTGTTGACTCTGGATGCACAAAGCATATGACTGGAAATCTTAAGTTGCTGTGCAATTTTGTTGAAAAATATCTGGGTACGGTATGGTTCAGAAATGATCAATTTGCACCAATTCTTGGTTATAGGGATTTGGTTCAAGGAAATATCACGATCAAGAGGGTTTATTATGTCGAAGGCCTTAATCGCAAATTATTCTCCGTTGGTCAATTCTGTGATGTAGATATGGAAGTTGCTTTCAAAAAATCTACATGCTATATTAGAGATCTTCAGGGAAACGACCTACTTACGGGTACTCGTGGATCTTATCTCTACACAATAGCTCTTCAAGAATCTTCTTCACCAACTCTAATCTGTTTCCTAGCAAAGGCTTCACCAACTCAAGCATGGTTATGACATCGTAGACTTTCTCATCTTAACTTTGATACCATCAATCTGCTTTCAAAGAATGATATTGTGAAAGGCTTACCAAAGTTGAAGTTTGTAAAGGATCAACTATGTTCATCTTGTGAAATGGGTAAAGAAAAAAGAAGTTCTTTTAAGTCATTAACCGTTACAAGATTGAAGAAACGGTTAGATTTGCTTCACATGGACTTATGTGGTCCCATGTGGATTGAAACCATCAATGAAAAGAAATACATTATGGTGATTGTCGATGACTATTCAAGATACACATGGACTCTTTTTCTGAGATCCAAGGATGAAACTCCATAAGTACTTAAAGACTTTCTAAAGATGATTCAACATAAACTTCAAGCTCAAGTCATAACAAGTCAAACTGATAGAGGCACATAGTTCTTAAACAAGACACTCCATGCATACTTTAAAGAAGAAGGAATTGAACACCAAACATCCACTCCTTGAACACCGGAACAGAATGGCGTTGTCGATAGATGGAACCGTACTCTGGTTGAGGCTGCTCAAACAATGCTTTCGGCTTCTAAACTTCCTTTATTCTTTTGGGTTGAAGCAATAACAACTGCATGTTACACCCAGAATCGATCTCTTATCATCCCCAGATAAGAAAAGACACCTTACCACATCATTAATGAAAGGAAACCTACTCTCCAACACCTTCACATTTTTAGCTGCACCTATTACTTAGTCCGAGATGGTGAAAATCTTGACAAGATGAAGGAGAAAGGGGATCCATGCATTTTTGTGGGATATTCTACAACGTCAAAAGGATATAGAATCTACAACAAGAGAACCAAATTGATTATTGAATCCATTCATATCAACTTTGATAAAATCAAGGAAATGACATATGTTGATAATAACACTTCAGGCCTCACACCTCAACTACAAATAACTTTTGATCATAATCGTTCAGAACTCGAAACTAACGACCACAACAATGAACCTTCAAGTTCAAAGCTGGTTCCAAATGTTTCTCCTCCAGCAGACATAATAGATTCGTTACAATAAGAGTTGGATTTTCTATTCAGTCCTTTGTTCGAAGAATATTTCACTACAGAAAATCAAAGTGTGTCAAAGTCTTTTGATCTATCTGATAATTCTAACAACAAGACACACAACCTACAGCGAATGTTCAACCTACAACAGAACCAATCACTCCAATAACAACTGTTCATGCTGAGGATGTCAACTCTAATCAAGCAATAGATGCACAATTTGTACCATATGAATATTTCAATCCTTTCTGTACACCGATACAAGAAGTTGTTGAGTCTTCCTCACGTAATGTTGATAATTCAAATATGCATACATTCTACCAACATCACCAATCCGACTACTGATGGACCAAAAATCATCCGTTAGAACAAGTTCGTGGAAATCTATCCAAGCCAGTAGACAAGACGATAACTTACAACGGATCCTGAAATGTGCATGTTCGCACTTATTATGAGTACTGATGAACCGACAAACATTAAGGAAGTAATGGTTGATCACACATGGATCAAGGCGAAGCAAGAAGAGCTTCATCAATTTGACAGACTCAAAGTCTGGGAACTAGTCGAGAAACCCTTTAAAAAGACTATTATCAAACTAAAGTGGTTATGGAAGAACAAAAAGGATGAAGACAATACTGCAATTCGCAATAAGGCACGACTTGTAGCTAAGGGTTATGCTCAGGAAGAGGGAATTGATTTTGAAGAATCTTTTGCACCAGTCTCGCTTGGAAGCTGTTCGGATATTTGTTGCCTACGCTGCACACAAATCCTTTCCAATCTATCATATGGATGATGACATCAAATAACGTCTATTTTATAGCATCTATTTATCCCATGTATTTAACCCATTTTGTATAATTATTGCAAAGAATTGTTACTTAATCGTTTATATTTGAGAATTGCAGTAATTATGAAGTACTTGAAATACGTCTATTTATAATCTATAGCATCTATTTACATCCCCATGAGTATTTAACACATTTTGTATTAATTATTGCAAAGTCAATCTGTTACTTTAATCGTTTATATTTGAGAATGCAGTAATTAAGAAGACTTTCTTGCTGAATATTCGCAAAAGGCGGGCATTCTGGAGCTTAATGAAGAGATTTTGAAGATGTATCACTAATCAGACAACCAATAACGCGTATCCATCAAGGAAGAAACCTTGCGATTCTTGTCTGCACTTCACCAACGACCACAAAGGAAAGAAATCAATACGCCATATTATCCAGAAGAAGACTCAATACGCCGTATTGAAAGATATAAGTCTATGGAGCGAATAAATCTGGAAGATATCAAACGTGGTCCCTACTCCAAGAAACTCCAATACGCCGTATCCAATCCCTTGGATACGCCGTATCGAACCGACTTCTAGACCCTATAAATACAAAACTTAAAAACGAGTTTTAAGTGTGCTAAATCATATTCTCGATACCTAAACCATAAAAGTCAATTTTCAGAGGAGAAAAAAGATGACGAAGGGTCTTGCAAGACATTCCAATCCAAGAAGAACAACATGTACTAGTTTCTTAATTTTGTAATCATTCAGTTTTTGTGTGGTATCATTTCGTTAACAACGATACTAGTCTTACCTTTAGCAAAATAATTGACTCTTCGGGATTAATTATGATGTTTGAAAAGGCTAAACCTTCGGGATTAGCTATTATATGGAAGATCTGAATGTTTAGTTTTGGTTTATATCCTCGATTGCTTAATTTATCATTGCATGCTTGTTTATGTTTATCAATTCATACTTGTTTACGTGCTTTTGTATGCGACCTATCATTCAACTAGATCTAGTGATACAAACCAAGTAATCTAGATTCCAGGATAACTCTCCATATAGTAATTTATACATCGTAGAAATTCTATAGATCAACAAAGTATTGTCCTTACTAAAAAATTGTGCTAAGGATACGCTTCGCTTTAACTAGTTAGACAAAAAATGCCTTTGGTTTTATCTGACACTGGTTTGACTAGTAGGGGAATCTAGATAATTCAAAAAATAATGTTCAATTCCATTATATAGTTTGACAAGTGGACTACTAGAGTAAAAAATTTCGACCTTTAGGCATAAGTGGAGATAAAAGTTATATGACGCTAATGGTTCCCAAGACTCTCACCATCTGCTTTATATCCCTAAACATAGATACAAGTAATAAAGGGATGCTTTATGCGGATTGCTTTAAATTATGACAAATTAATGTGTCATCTTAGGATGAAGTCCCCGCCTAAGTCTACTGATGATATGCCTCTTCGAGATAAGTAATCATTGCACTGAATAAACAAACCAACCTTCTAATCAGATTACTGATGGCTAATACAGTTATCCATCTTAAGGCGAGCGACCACTTCTTTATCTTTTGTTCAATTTTTTTGTGTGGTGGTTAGCGAGTGTCTTGAAATATTATACGTCACTGCAAAACAAACCCGTGCCAAGATTCTATTCCCCAGGAGCTTCAAACAGCCTCCTTTTACCTGTAGTAGCATTACGGATTAGAACTATCATATATGAGCTTAGGTTATGACACTTAGATTAGAGAATAACATAGATTAGATAACGCGAAAATGTAAATAATTAAGAGATTAAACCTCCGCTTCAAGTGTTCGAACGGCCCTGACTTACCATGAATCTACCACCGACCGGGTACTCTGCCCGTTAAAGTGTTGTTTTGGTTAAGTCTGGAACGTCGAAACTAAATACTGGACCAGGTTTTCGTTCCCGAGTTCTGCTATACGCTCTTATCCACATAGTGGAACACGCCAAAATAAAATTAAAAACTTGAACTACTCAAAAATAAAACACACACCACGACACAGCAAGTTTTTTCTTCTCTCGCCGTTGCCATTAACTGGGATGTGATAATTAATCTTAATTCCTTTATTTTTACATGTATGGTGTGTTAACTATTACGAGTGGTGAGGGGTGAGACGAGAGGAGGCTGCCTCCCAGAGTGTAAGTGTAATTAGAAAGGTAGGCGGTGAGTATAATTTAGGAGTAGTTTATATTCCTTCCTGTTAATTCTGTTTAGCTACGACGTATTCAGTTCACTGAATACGACGTATTGGTTATTTAATAGTTTTTCTAGTTAGATTGTTACAGAATGGATGATCCAAACATTACTATGGAGGAATACATTAGGCTTGAGGAAGAAAAAGCTCGAAAATGTGGGAAAGTGTTTAAATCTTGAAACTTGCTAAGTATGAAAGATCTGGTATGAAATGAAGACATTCACAATCTCAATCCGTTTGAATCCGAATTCCCACTATACCTTTAAATTGACGAGTACCATCAGAGAAAACCCTTTCTTGTGAACCCACGGTAAGTTCTCTAACGATGAAAGTTGACTTAAGAGTTTCGTTTGAAACGATTCAGACCATGAAGATTCTACACGGTAATTTTGACAAAAACTCGTTTTCCTTATAAAAACAAAATATTTCCACCAATGATTTGAAAACAGATTCGAAAAACATAATGAAAAAAGTCCATGCCTTTGCCTATCACTTCCACCAACCTGAGCCTACAGTCTGTTATCTTGAATGATGTCCAAGAATTCTTTAAAAAGAATTTGAGCAATTGAATGTTCTCGAGCCATTGTTTGCCCCCCCACAATGATGCCAAACATCTAAATCTGGATTTAATTAACTGAAACTAGATCTTAAGCCCGGTCAACATATCAATGAATTTGAGATTTTAAATGATGAGCTTACATTAGTGTCTAATATGCGTGAAAAGGAAAAAAATATAGTTGTACTGTTACATGATCTATTCCCCCTTAATCTAATTAATCCCTGATGATTTAAAAAGTCAGAAAAAGACATTGATGAAATATGATTATCGAATATAATACACTTCAGAGGGTAATGAAATAATATAAGGGTCAAATGGGCTTTCAGATAACCAAGTTTACGATAAAATCATTAAACACTTTCATAACGGAAATTCATCATCATAGAACTTAAAGTAAATATCATGATTTTGGAATTATTACGTAAACGGAATCTACTTTCTTATCTCATTAAATGAAGTTATATGTGATGTTGGTATTCCTATTTGAACCCTTATCGGTATTATAAGGTGGTATTTGAGTACCAATAATTATGAGGAGGCCCAAGTAAACTTTTCTTTACTTTGTAAAAATTAGGAAAATTGGTTCACTAGTAATGATAGACGGCGTATTAGGTAAAAACATATACGCGGCGTATCCACTGTTTTAACCTACTTGACAAAGTCAACAAAAATTCGCGCAATACGGCGTATCATTCAACCACGATACGCCTATCAAGTTTGGGTATAAAAACCCATCTGATAAGCTGGATTGAGATTTACCACTCCTTTTTTTCACTCCACACACACATAAGATTTTACCACTAAATTTCCTGGAGATCATATCTTGTTATTGATTCATAATATCACTCGACCGCTCTTTTATCTTTTGTTAATTAGCTCGCGTAGGTTAAAGTGCCTTGAATTTATTGTAGTTACCAACCAAACCGTGCCATTGTCTCAGGCTGAAAACCCCTTTTTTCCCGTTAGAATTAGGATTAGGACTGACATAGGTTTAGAATATGATAGAATTAACATAGATTAGATAACCAAGATATTAATTAAATTGATAGATTTAACCTCGCTTCAAGTGTTCGACACCCTACTTACCACGAAACTACTACCGATCAGGTACACTGCCCGTTAAAGTGTTGTTTTTGGTTTAGTCGGCAAAATATAAATTTAAAACTTGAATCAATAAAATATACACCACACAACGACACATCAAGTTTTTGGCGCCGCTGCCGGGGAGTGAAAATTAATCTTGATTTTTATTTGATATTTTAGTTTTTAACATTAGATTAGATCTAACCCTTAGGAGTAGTGTAATTTAGATTAGTGTATATTCTTGTATATTCTATAATATTTGTATATTTGTCTTTAATTGTTTGCTTGTATATATTTGTGTTTAATTGTTTGCGTATTTAATTGTTTTTCTTAATACACTGTTCTGGTCGATAGCTGAATACGGCGTATCCACTTCCATCGGATACGCCGTATCCAACTCTTTGTCCAATACATCGTATTCCTTTAACTGATTAATACGGTGTATCCACTTCCATTGGATACGACGTATCGATCATCTGGTACAGAAACTGATTCATATTTATTTTCGTCCCAAAAATTTTTCTATCTTTCTTCGGAGCAAATCCTACTGATTGTTTATCCCTTGTTACAGGTAGTGCATGACAAGGAGTTCAACAAACAAACTATTCACACCTTACAAAGATCTTGAACGAGAATTTTGATCATCAAAGAGACACTTCAAGACTCTAAGTCTTGACGAATTGAGATTGCCTGATTTCAATCTACTTTCTGACCAAGAATACTCGAAGGAAGAAGAAGCAGAAGGAATGGCAGAAACCATGGAGCAATACATGAGCAAGACCCGAACGGACTTTGAATCGGGAGTCCCTAGGCCTAAAATTGATAACAAAGATCAATTTGAACTGGAAGGCCAATTTCTTAAGGAGCTTCGAGAAAACACATTTAGCGGTTTAGAAAATGTGGATGCAAACGAACACATTTAGAAAGTTCTCGAAATTGTTGATTTATTTCATGTTCCTAACATCACTGTGAATCAACTAATGCTCCAAGTCTTCCGCATCGAGGGAAAATAAACAATCCCTGTATATAAGGATCCAGGCACCTAAAAAGGTGACCGTGACTGATTTGTTTTATTTGAGAGGGCTGGATGTTGGATCGGTCAACATCCCCTACTTATTAGCCCAATATCTAAGGAGGTTTGCTGCTGGGAGGAAGAGCGGGGCTCATATATCTGGTGGATAGTTTGTGGGTCGATTGGCTTAGCATTTTGGACTACTGACTGCGAAGATACTTCGAGGATTGACAGTTATTGCCTCTGAGCTTCCGATTATTGATATGGCTGAGTTGGTTAGACTGCAGATTTGTGAGTAGTTAGATGATACTTGGGCGTGGGTGGCCATGAGACCAGAGAGGCAGCCCGATGCTGCGGCTGGTGCCCCTAGGATGGCTCAGGATGCCCCTGTTATTGATGAGGGTGGCCAGGCTGATCCGGCACCCGTACAGGCACCACCACCACCACCACCAGCTGCTGCCAGGACTATGCCACAAAGGATGGCCAGATTAGAGGAGGATGTGCACGAGATACGTGGGATGTTAGCTGAGCAGCGTGAGGTGATTAGTGCGACGGCTCATGATTTTTCCAGATTCTATACATGGACTACCACTAGCCTCGCACGGATGATGGACATGGCAGGTGTGACATACACGAGCTATTTTGAGTCACTGATAGAGTACACGAGGCGCGTAAGATGCAGGACTGAAGGTGCCAGCACCTCCACCGCTCAGCAGGACCCACAACAACCAGAACCATGATCCTCCTATCCTTATCTTTTATATCTATCTGTACATTTATTATTATACATATCGTTATGTATCTAACTATTAAACATATTCTTATATTTTTTGGTATATATATCATGATGTGACGTTTTGATTTGTTTGTGTATAATAGAATCAAGCCTGGCAGTAAGTTCAACACCATAGTTCATGAGTATGTTACTGAACCAAGCAGGATGATCATACCAAAATGCAGAATGGAGAAGAGAGATGATCTCAAATGAGGAGAAGCTGAAGAAAAGTCTAACTTAAAGACTTCGCTGTAAACAAAAGTGCTTCCCGGGAGACAACCCAGAATGTTATTTAATTTTATCGAGTCTGTCTTCCCAGACATCAATACGGCGTATCCGCTCCATACCATACGGCGTATTGATTGTCTGGACGTTATCGGTCTTTAATTTTTATGCACTTTAAAAACATTATTGTCAGTTCTGGCAATACGGCGTATTCATGCACATGATACAGCGTATTCACCAAAACTGACCCGTATTTAGTTTGTTTAGTTTAGTTTAAATTAACCATAGGTACCAAGATAGGAATACACGTTTTTCATATATTTTATACAGGACCTTGCAAGCAAAGAAATATCAACGAATATTGGTGGAGAATTTACAAATCTGGAGATCTTAAAGTGTTGAAGTCTTGAAACTTCAAGGCGGTTGTTCAACACAATCTTGCTAATAAACTTAACATGGAGAGTCTACCAAGCAAATACCAAGGGAGTTTCTCATTCTAATTCTTTTTAATTCCCGTATTTAATGTTTTATCTATACAACGAGGACGTTGTATAATTCAAGTGGGGGGATGGAATTAGAATGTTTACTTGTCCTAATTTTCACAGTAAAATGCTTAAAATATGCTCAAATTTAAAAAAAAATCAAGCATACTTTTGTGAAATTACTTGATACATAACCCACACACAATAACCCATGTTAGATATTATGAGGATTTAACCTATCCGTTTCCAAATGTTTACCCAAATTCCATAAAAAAATGAGTGTGCCGATGATGTTGTAGACTTTAAAACTTGGCTTGGTATATCTATTCGAGACTCGGCAAAATTAGTACTATGATTTAGATAGAGTAACTTTTTAAAATGGTAAATTTTTTATGATTACAACCCAAGATCCGCCTTTACATGTTGCTTATTAACAAACTACAACTGTGAGAGATTTAACCCTCGTAGTAAACCCTTTGTTTATTCTCATTTTAAGAGTAAGATACCCCTAGAACAACCCGTAGAGCCAATCCTTTAGGAACTACACCAATTATTTGTTTCGTTACACCTTTACACCTTAGCCTACCTTGTTAGATTAAGTTTATTTTACAGTTGCTAGTTGCTTAAAGTGTAAAGTTTGTATTTTCTGAGTCTTGTGTCTATTTTGGTACGGTTGGAAGAAATTTACACATTGCAAATGTGAATGTATATTATAGTCAAAACTCATGTATTTTTACTACCATCGCGATTATTGGTACGTCCGAAGAATGAAGGAATTATCGAAGGAATTATCCGGAATTATTATGATCGTGAAGATGGTGAAACTACACCGAGTTTCGTAGTATAGTGTTTATGAAGAAAAAAGAAAAAAAATAAAAAAATAAAAAAATTAGAAAAATCGCAACAAAAAACGAGAAGGAAAGTTTAAAGATAATCGTTTCGCAACTACCGAAGGAATTACACGAAGGATCGATTATTCGTTGATATAAATCGATGATGTAGAGTATTGTATAAAGTGGAAGATATCGCCACTTGCCTTGTAAAGTTTGTAAAGTATGTGATGTTTAGGAAGTTAACCGTTACGGGAACGCCAACTTAGGTTGTTGTTTTTTTATCTATGATCAAGACGTTTGTAAATAGTTGTGTCTTTATCATGGTAACGGTCGGGAAAAAATGTCTAGCAACTTGTATTTTAGACTTAATCTATTTTTTTCGTAATATTTATTTTATTATTAACAAACAATTTAATTTCCCTTTCCTAATCATATAACCATGGGTTTTACGCGAATGAGGATTGTGATCGAGCATGCAATGACTATTCCCCATACGGCGCATGAATGGCATGCTCAGCTGGCATTGTTAGTTTATTACTAATGGTGAAAGTTTAGAAGATCTCCCCCTACCCGATATCATTCTCATCCTAACCGTTTGGTTTTAATTCGAAGAGGATGTGATCGAACACACATGTCTATTCCGTCGTTACGACCATGTATGTGTGCTTCACTGCCTAGTTGGTGTGTACTTTTGAGTGAATGTTTGTAGAATGATCAACCCCCCAAACCTTACCTTACAAACCCATATTTTACCTTTATTAAAACTGTGTTTATTATTCCTTAGCTTTAACGTGGAGATAGTTGTATCCTAGCCAAGCTTATGATAGAATACTCGTCACGACCGAGCAATTGAGCAAATTAGTTACATGTTACCACATAGATTAGTTGAGTGATTTGAGTGCTTTCATCTTCCTACTTCGTGAGGTGTTTGGTTGTGTACTTGTAATAGATCAAATAAATGCTTTAACGAAAAATATCCTTAGGGATACATTTTTTATAAGACTAACATTAAATATGCAATATTTATAAGAAAATTTAATTTAAAAGGTTAGTATGTATATTTTTCTTTTACTATGTTTCAAGAAGCTTTAATTAGGGTGTTTCGTTCAATATTACAGTTGGAGGGTATATATTGTATTTTCTTATATGGAGTGGTGTAGAATTTGGAAACAATATTTATGGGAGATAAAAAATTATGATGCACTATTACTAAAGGCTACTTGAGGACAAGTAAGATTCAAGTGGAGGGATATTTGATGACATCAAATAACGTCTATTTTATAGCATCATTTATCCCATGTATTTAACCCATTTTGTATAATTATTGCAAAGAATTGTTACTTAATCATTTATATTTGAGAATTGCAGTAATTATGGAGTAACAGCTGAATATTAGCAAAAGGCACGCATTCTGGAGCTTAAATGAAGATATTTTGAAGATTTACTATTCTGAAGACCAATACGCCGTATCCATCAAGGAAGATACGGCGTATCCGTGCCTGCACTCACCAAAGACCACAAAGGAAAGAAGATCAATACGCCGTATCCAGAAGATGTCAATACGCCGTATTGAAGATATAGTATGTGAATATTCTAGAAAATATCAAACGTGGTCCCTACTCTAAGAAACTCCAATACACCGTATCCAATCCTGGATACGCTGTATCGAACCGACTTCCAGACCCTATAAATACAAAACTCAAAAATGAGTTTTAAGTGTGCTAAATCATATTCTCGATACCTAAACCATAAAAGTTGATTTTTAGAGGAGAAAAAGAGCAGAAGAGGTCTTGCAACGCATTCCAATCCATAGAAGACAATGTGTAATTTCTTATACTTTTATAATCGTTTAGTTTTTGGTATCATTCGTTAACTCGGTTAGTTTACCTTGGCTAAAACAATTACTCTTGTATTAATTATGATGTTTGAAGGCTAATACCTTCGGGTATTAGCCATTATTAATTATAGAGATCTGATTATGGTTGGTTGTGTTATATCTTGCATTGCTTTTAATTTATTCCATTGCATGCTTGTTATGTTTATCAATTCATACTGCGTTTAAGTGGCTTTTATATGCGACTATTCATTGTCAACTGGATATAGTGATACAGACCAAGTAATTAGATGTCGGCGATAGCTCTCATATAGTAATTTATAATCTAGAACTCATAGGGATCACAAGTATTGTCCTTCTAAATTGTGCTTAAGGAATACATTCTGTTTTAACTAGGTTAACGGAAACTGCCTTTGGCTTTAGTGAACATGTTAAATAGTTGGGATCTAGATAATTCTACACAAATAATGTTATGATTCATTGGATAGTTGGACATGTGGGCTACTAGAGTATAAATAGCCTCGCTAAACAGTCAAGGGGTAAGTCTCTTATGAGCTAGGGTTTTTTAAAAAGATACCATTGCGTTAATCCCTAAGATAGATATAATCAACTGCTCACGCTCTGCGCGCTCTTCTTTATTGCGGATGTTCGCGCTAATTGTGACATAATTAATGGGTATAGGTCTTAGGAGGAAGTTTTCCTTCCTAAAGTCTAAGTATGAGATGCCTCTTCGAGATAAGTAATCTTACACTGAATAAACTAACCATACCTTTCTAATAGAATTATTGATGGCTAAACATCTTTTCCTATCTTAAGGCTACGAGCCGATATTTTATCTTATTCGGTACTTTGCTTGAAAGGGTTTATGTCTTGTCTTGGAGTGATTAGTAGTCAACAAACTAACCGTTGTCTCTCAGGCTGAAACCCTCCCCTTTACCTGTTAGAATTAAGATTAGAACTAACATAGGATTATCATAGGTTTGACTTAGATTAGAATTAACATAGATAAGGTAACCAAAATATAAATAAATTGAGAGATTTAACCTCGCTTCAAGTGTTCGACACCCTACTTACCACGAATCTACCACCGACCGGGTACACTGCCCCTTAAAGTGTTGTTTTTAGTTAAGTTGGCAAAATATAAATTTAAAACTTAAACTATCATAAATAAACACCACACCACGACACATCAATGGACGTTAAAATGGATTTTTTTAATGGTCCACTGACGGAAGAGGTTTATGTTGCTCTTCTAGATGGGTTCGTTGATATTGATCATCCAGAGAAAGTTTACCATCTAAGGAAAACTCTATATGGATTGAAGCAAGCTTCAAGAGCCTGGTATGATGAACTCTCAAATTTCCTAATTTCCAAAGGTTTCAATAAAGGTACTATTGACCCTACCCTATTTACAATAAGATATGGGGAGGACATTCTACTTGTGCAAATTTACATAGATGAAATTATTTTCGGGTCTACAAACCTAAAATTTTCAAAAAGATTTAAAAAACTAATGCATAGTAGATTTGAGATGTCCTTAATACGGGAAATGAAATTATTTTTTGAACTTCAGATCCACTAATCTCGAAGAGGTATCTTTATCAACCAGGCCAAGTACGATTTAAAAATAATTAAAAAACATGGAATGGACAAATGTGATAGCCTTTATACACCAATGGCTACTAAACCTAAACTAGATGCAGACTTAAGTGGATTACCCGTTGACCAAACAAAATATAGAAGTATGATAGGGTCACTCATGTATCTGACATCTAGTAGACCAGACTTAGTACAAGCAGTATGTTATTGTGCACGTTATCAAGCAAGACCAACGGAAAAGCATCTCAAATAGGTTAAAAGGATCTTCCAATACCTACAGGGAACCATCAATATAGGACTCTGGTATTCGAAGGATTCTGGTTTTGAACTAACAACTTTTTCAGATGTCGATCACGTCGGATGTCTTGATACTCGCAAAAGTACTTTTGGAGGAATACAGTTCCTAGGTGATAAGCTATAGTCAGCTGATGTAAAGAAGCACGGATTGCATTGCTAATGGCATCAACAGAGCGAAGTACGTGGCGGGATATTGCGAATTGTGCTCAAGTAATTTGGATGAGGACACAGCTTAAGGATTATGGATTCAAATACAACAAAATACCATTGTACTGCGACTCTCAGTTAGCCATAGCAATATCATGCAACCCCGTGCAACACTCCCGTACCAAGCACATCAATGTCCGTTACCATTTCATAAAGGAACAGGTTGAACGTGGTATAATTGAGTTGCACTTTGTCAGAACTGAATACCAATTAGCTGACATGTTTACTAAAGCCTTTCCCGAAGAAAGGTTTCAGTATCTTGTCAGACGAATTGGTATGAGATGTTTGACTCTAGCAGAACTAGAGGTTTTGGCAAATGAGAATGCTTGATATTTCATCAAACATCAAACTGTAAATATTTTTGAGAAAAACAAAATACAAAAATATAAAACCTATAAAACCAAATACAAAAATATAAAATTTCAAAAAGCAAATACAAAATCAAAAAAAACATGGTATGGAAAGATGTGAAAGCCTTGGTACACCATTGGCTACTAAACCTAAACTGGATGCAGACTTGAGTGGTACACCCGTTGACCAAACAAAATATCATAGTATGATCGGGTTACTCATGTATCTGAATTCTAGTAGACGAGACATAGTGCAAGCAGTATGTTACTATGCATGTTATTAAGCAAAACCAACAGAAAAGCACCTTAAAGAGGTTAAAAGGATCTTTAGATACTTAAAGGGTACCATTAAATGGGACATTGGTTCCTAAAGGATTTTGGCTTTGAACTAACTGCATTTTCAGATGTTGATCATGCCAGTTGCATTAATACTTGTAAATGGGACATTGGTTCCCAAAGGATTCTGGTTTTTTAAATGTTGAACATAATTTTTCAAGAATTTCTCAATGACAATTCAAAATCTTTCAAAATTATGTGTTTAACACTCCCTTCCTCACAAATATTCAAAAGACAATCAAGTTTTTATAAATGGATTAATTTTGGAGGGGGGGGTTTTCGAAAACCAAAGTTTTAATGATTTTAGATACATCATATCATGACAATTCTTATGTATTAAAAACATTATAAAAAGTCTCTTAATAACAACGCCGTAATAATAATGACAACTTAATATACAATGTTTGTTATAAGATGATCAGGTGTTTGAGCACAATTTTTCAAGAATTCTTCAATGACATTCATAATCTTTCAAAATTATGTGCTCAACACTGTCTCAACCTCAATTTTATATCTATTTTACAACTTGGTATCATATTTTTTGGTGTCAAACATATGTAAAATTGAAGGGGGAGCAAGAAGAAAAAGTTCCACATAATTCATGCTGAAATAGGTTTTCTCCCCATGGAAATTTCAAGACAAATTTTAATCACTTGGTATTTCAAAGACTAAGTAATTTAGTATTTAAAATAAGGGGAGAAATGTAATTAAAATATGATCTAGAAAATAATAAGTGATCCAATTGACTCAAAGTGCTTTATACTTCTACCTACATGTGTGAAACACTTTCGTTTAACGATGCACATGTGAAGGGGGAGTTTTTCCAAAAAAAGAAACTCTCAAAGTGTCAAAACAATTTTGATAATTCTATCAAACACTTTGATTAATTTTCAAGGATTTATGGTTATGATCTTATACCCAACAACCCTATTAATTCATGACAATTATGAAGACATAAGGTGGTTAGGTTAGGTATTAGTCCTATGTGTAGGAAACTAGAAGGGGGTGGAGGGTTGAATAGTTTACCGGTTAATTATCCGTTTTAAAACTTTGCTTATAAAATGGTTTGATTCGAGTTGTATGTCAATCAATCAACAATATGAACTACAAGTAAACTATCTAATGTAATGAACTAAATAAACAATAACAATATAAAAAGATAAGGAAAGAGACGATCAGACCAAGACACCAAGATTTATAGTGGTTCGGCTACGAAGCACCTCTTCGCCCTACTCCACTCCCTGAGTACTCCACTTGAGATTTCACTATGTCAACAAGCTCCCTTTAGGCGGAGAAAACCGTTTACACGTCGCTTACTTTCTTTTCCGACACTAAGCTAGATGTCGAGTCCTAATCTTAGCTAGAACCAATCTAAGACTTCACTAATAAATATTTTGTGTATAAATATTTTGTGTATATATTTTTGTAAATACACTTTTGTAGAAATGTAAGGTTTAAGAAAAATATTTTCTTAATCACTAATCATGTTTAATGATTTGTTTATCCATACCTTAAGTGATTAATCTTAGAAATAGAATTTTACGATTAGTAATTTATAAACGTTTAATTTTATCGTAAACGGTTTTACATTTTGTTATTATCAAAACATCGAAAAGTCAAAAAATATAAATAATATTTTTAGACATTATTTGTATTAACAAAACATACGTTTTTTTATAGTCCTTTTTACATATTATAAGTTTGTTTGTAATCTATCTAATTTTTTCCCATTTATCTAGCTCGTCTTTCTATCTTATCTTCTAGTAGTCATTTACCCATCTTTCATTTTTTTTAACTAACCCATCTTTCATTTCATTCCAAGAAAAACTCATATATATTCATTAAATTAGTTATTACATCTTTGCTCGAAGATTTTTATTCTTCTTAGTGGCGTCATCCCTAATCTTTGGCAAAAGGTTTCATGGTTTTTGTCTCCATCTGAGTTATACCATCAGATTCTATCATTTAGTAATCTATGAAGATCAAAAGTTATCAATTTCATCATGTTATTTCTTTGCCATTATATTTTTGTTAGCGTAATCTTGGTTGAAGAAGCATGATGTGGTTCAGTTGTTGGGGTAGTTTAGTAATATTCCCCTTTGAGTATAACAGCATTTCCAAAAAGCATGTCTGCACCTACTTTTACAAAACCACGTTTTCGAAGCATCTAAACGCAAAAAAAGTGATTTTCAATTTAAGTTTGCCAAACACTATAGCAAAGATTATTGCGTTTTGAAACCTCAATAATCAAATAATCTGTGTCATGACGCACTCCCATAACAGCATTTCCAAAAAGCATGTCTGCACCTACTTTTACAAAACCACGTTTTCGAAGCATCTAAACGCAAAAAAGTGATTTTCAATTTAAGTTTGCCAAACACTATAGCAAAGATTATTGCGTTTTGAAACCTCAATAATCAAATAATCTGTGTCATGACGCACTCCCTTAACAGCATTTCCAAAAAGCATGTCTGCACCTACTTTTACAAAACCACATTTTCGAAGCATCTAAACGCAAAAAAAATGATTTTCAATTTAAGTTTGCCAAACATTATAGCAAAAATTATTGCGTTTTGAAACCTCAATAATCAAATAATCTGTGACATGACGCACTCCCAAACACCCCCTTAAGTAGATGTAAATTATAATTTGGTTGATGTAAAAAACCACAACATTGTGAGTTTAAAAAAATAGTGCCCATAATGTAAAATAAATCTCAACTGCTTTAAAGAAAGACTTTAAGGGCCTGTTTAATTTTTGCATTAAATCGTGTTTAATTAACAGATGACTTAATGTGGACAGTCTCAGTTTTCAGACTTAATAACCTAAAGGATTATGATCCTCTCATTTTCAACTTTCTCATGTTCATATGTTGTGAGAGTAGGTAAATTAATATATCACATTTATTTCATTGGTTCAACATGACAAAACATTAGACTCTTAATCCTAACCTAAATCAGACATTGTGATTCTTCCAACATTTTAAAGGAACTTACACAATCATGCACGACCTTGGTTATAAACTAATTTAAAGTGTCTTCATTCATCAATGTGGGACGAATTTATCTATTTTTCTTTCATTTTCAATCCAAACTAAGGACAGAAAAAACATTCATATTGAAGACTTGATATTTAATACACATCGTCTCCATTTCATAAACATTATTTATGTATCTCTATGAAGCTCTCGTCAAAGAGAGCGTGAAACTAAAATATATGCCGCTAGCACGAATAACACAAGTCTATAATTATATCGCATCAATAATTTTTCAACATGCTTCACCATTCGAGTGAAGATATTGTGTGGTATGGATTCATGTCTTTGTTTGTTTTCCTTTCTACGCCTTGTAGGGAGTGTGGTAATTTGTGTTTTGGTTTTATGTTTTAAGTGCACATTTTGGTATGTAATGCATCGCAACGAAACACAACACCATAAATCAGTGCACAAACTTTTTGGAAAACAACAGTAGCCAAAGTTGAGCACATATTAACAAAACTAAAGAAAGGTTTACATTATCTACATTTTTTATCAGCGTTCTAAAAGGCATGCCGCGGCGGCGTCAAGACATCACTAAGGCGAGGGGCGTGACCTTCACATTACGAAATGACTCTAGGCGTGTCGTGAAATGAGGCGTGAAAATGCGTGATAAGAAGTGAGGCATGACAGGGTTTCTGGATTCAACTCCCATAATTTTTTTTAAATAAAGAATATTATATGTAAGGATAGTTTATTAACTTTATTCATCATGCACAATGTTGTATATAAACTCAATATATATGAAATATATGATATAACTATAAAAAAAAATCATATTTTATATTGTTTTAAGTCATTCCGTAAAAACGCAAATTATATTATATGTAAGGATAATTTATTAATTTTATTCATCATGTCGTTACGCCACGTCTTTACCCTATTTATAATAGTTTTGATTGACACCTCGAGATGATAAACATACGAAAAAGACGAAATACCTTAACTAGAACAATAGATAAACGTGTACCTATCTATATAAAAAAAACACACAATTCAAAGTTATAAAAATACACGTATCACACCTGAAATTTTTTGCAATTAGAATATTATTTTGTTTAAAACCATCCGACCTGAGTGTTACACGTCTATACCCGTTCATAAAGACGTTAAGTGAATGAACAACACAAACAAGCATAAACGAAGAAACTACTAAATGTTAACAAACTTAAAATGAACGAATGTAGACATTTTTTTCGTGTTTGTTCATATAAACTAGAAAACAAACACTCTATGACAGCACGACGTATGATTGCAATAAGTGAATGACGATTGGAAAAACAGAGCTCAACAATAAAATCATGTTTCCAGTCATCTTATTAATTAATAAGGTCTTTTAGTCTTTCATGACTTGATGCATTTAATGGTTATAAGTTTTTTAATTGATTTTTTTGAATCACAATTAATGCTTAGTTCATTTTATGCCAATAGCTCTTCACTTTTTATGTCAAACACTTAGTACGTTACAAGTCTTTCTTAAAAAGCCATGTATCAAGTCTTTGCTCCAATGCTTAAAACCATGTAGATAACTTTTTCAAATTGTAAAAAGTCTTTTGAAAACTATCCCATTGCAGATGCTCTTATTAATCTCCATGAGGTTTGATTTATTACGATGGTACTATTATTAGTACCCTCATGGCTGACCAGAAAATTACATGTTTTGTACTTTTAACAACTTTCACTACCCTATCTTTACAATAGCACATAATCTTTTATCACTTTATATTTTGTAATTTTAGACAGTTCAATACTTTTAACCTGTTAAACTTTGTAATTTTTGTTCAACATTTTCCGTTTATATTTTTATAACATAAAAAAAACAGAGAGGGTACAAATTGCTTTTTAAGAAGTGTCTTTATAACCTACCCTTTATTATAATTAAGAGTAAACTACACCAGTGGTCCTTGTGGTTCGCGTTGACCAACACCGGTAGTCCCTTGACCAAACTAATTGCACCGTTGGACCTTAAGTGGCAAA